>PVJH01005036.1:0-116636 GCA_004026705.1 Nesogale talazaci | reverse complement strand
TATAATTGTGCAGCGTAAAAAGGTACAAAAAAAGAAAAACAAGCAAACTGTGATCTGGTTCTTTTCTCTGCCACTCAGAGCCTGATGTTCATGTGGTTCATTAGTCCATTGGACTAAGTGTTTCCATGTGTCTTTGATTTTCTTTACTCTTCTTGTCTCCAGACAGGAAGAAACTAATAGTTATACCTTAGCTGACCACTTACAAACTTTTAAGAATCCCGGTCAATCCTCACCAAAGCAGAATGTAGAACATTGTCTTTGGTATAATCAATGAAACTTTGTGGTCCCCAAAACCATGGTCCTGCGTCCCCACATAATGCACTCTAACCCTTACTGGAGGGTCCTAATATAAAGGAAGTACTGCTCACTTGCTAAGCACCAGACCCTTTACTTACAGTTGATAGGTGGCGTGAGTCTGGGATGACCCATAGTGACCTTACACATACCCAAAGGAAATCATGCTGAGCACTGGGCCAGCCACACAGCTTTTATTATGTTTTAGTGGCCTGCAGGGTTCTTCTACATTGATGAAGAAAACCCTATCTGCCCCATTCTTCCTCTTTCTAATTTCTGCTTTTCTTTCCTTTGAACATTTTACTTTTAATTTCTAACTGGACATCATCATCCTATGTTTAAGATGCACTTCTGCTTCGTTCTTAATTAGGTGCCATCGCGTCAGTTCTGTATCCCACAGAACCAGGCGCTGCTCAGCCTGGAGCCATCAGTTAGCTTGGGTAGTCTAGAGAAATGAATCCACAGAAAGTCATATGTATATAAGAGAGAGTTTTCTATAAAAGGAAAGTGTACATTAAGAAAGCATTCCAGCCCAGTCCAATCCAAACCCATAAATCTGAGACTAGCCCATATGTCTCTCCTCAAATTTCTCCTCAAACTTGCAAAATAGACACAATGATGCTGAATGCATCATTCAGCCAAATCTGTGAGCATGTAATTATCTCAGCACTGGCAGGGGTCTACATGGTACTTCTCCAGCACCCAGCACTGTATCAGGGCAGGCCCATGTGGCTTCACCTTAGGGATGTCTTTCAGAAAGTGAGCCTTGCCAGCTGAAGCCGAGAACTAGCTAAGGCAGCAACACATTGGTCGGATCATCAGAGAACAAGCGACCAGAGAACAAGAAAGGTGAAGTTCCCAAGTCACTTCTCTCTCCTGTCGTCCTTCGATTAATCCCACGTGTGTTTATTGGCCAGGTTGACCAATAAATCTTCACTATCACAAGCCATCCTCACAATTTTGCTATGTTTGAAACCAAAGTTGCAGCCACACTGTCCATCGATCTCATCAAAGATGTTCTTCTTTGTCACTGGCCTTCTGCTTGACCAAGCACAATATCCTGTTCCAGAAACTGGTCCCTCCTGATAGTATGGCCAAAGAATGTGCAGCCAAGCCTAGGCATCCTCCTTTTACAGTAATAGGAATGTCTGTAGAACCCAAAGAAGCAATTGATTGGTACACCACTCAAATTTATTGAGAGTGGAACCATGATTATATTTTACTTCTCTCAACCTAAAACAAAACCAAAAAAAGAGAATTATATTAGCCTGCTTATTCATCACTCTGTTTTTGAACTATTTTGATAATGTGATTTGTGGGGATATTTAGGAATGGTAAATCATAGGTTTTAGGCATACACGGCCTTATCTGTTGAAATTCAGTCATTCCTTTTTATCTCTTCAGGTGGCAGATATTATGATCCTTACTTATACATGGCTCTTCTGAAATATTTAATTCCCAGAATGATCACCATCTACTTCTCTTACAAGGCTAGCAATGTTTAAGAGTTGGAATGTTCTAAAGAAGGGCGTATGCTAATCTATGATTTATAGAAAGTAGCTGATGTTATTTCTCAGCACAGATTGCCATTTATGCAACAGGAACCACCCATAATGATTCTTTTAAAATAAACAACCAGATAAAAACAATGGCATGAAGAGATAGTCGTGTATCATTCTTTAGCATAGAATTTAATCAATGAGTACTGTCCATAATTTAATCAAGCGGCTTAAATACATGCTAGAGGATGTCCATCACTCATCCAGAGTTCCTTTATAAGTTTTGCTTTATAAAACAGCTTCCTACATGACTAGGGGAGGAGGACTAAGCTTTTAAATTTATAATTTTCTACATTTTTAACACTTCCACAAAGCATATATGTGACTTTTATAAAGGGTGGGAAACATTTTAAAATTCTTCCCCTATCTTGAAATTCAAAGGATTCCTAACAATGACACATGTAATCCTTGACTATTAACTTCCAACAAAAGTCCTTACAAGCAAATTACGAAGTAAGAGCCGAGAGGGCTCACAACATACACAAAAAGGAATCAGTTGGGTTTTTGTTTTTTTTTTGGTGGGGGGGCATCACTGCTCTCCGGTGGTGGGAGTAGGAGGCCCAGCCCCACTGCTGGAATTGAACCTCCGTCCCAGTGGGCCGCAGTCCCGCGCACAACTACTATGCCACCGGGGCTCAGCCCACAGTTGGTTTTTCTTAGTCAATTTTGACTCATCGTTCTCCTGTGTTTGTCAGAGTTGAACTGCATTCCATGGTGCATTCAATGACAAGTTGGAAATACTGCTATCATAATTTTAAAAAAATGTTTATTTTTTGTTGTTACTAAAGAATAATAATAACAACAAGGAAAATAATAGCAACAACAAGCAAACAAGCGAAACTCCTTTGCTGTGGAATCTTTTCCAACTCTAGATCCCTGTACGCTTGAATAGAACTGCTCTTTAAAGCTTTCTTAGCTGTCACCTTTAAGGAAAGAACGTGCTGGTGACCTGGTATTAACTTATTGGGCTGCTAAACAAAAGGCCAGCAGTTCAAAATCACGAGTTGCTCTGTGTTTGGAAAACAAGGCTTTCTATTCCCATAAGGTTTACAGTCTTGAGACTTCCTGCAAGATGGTGATGGAGCAACACACACCAGAGGGACTCTGCAGAAATCAGCGCAGGAGAGTCACTGAGAGGGAAATTCCACACTGCTGGGTCACAGGAGCATCATAAAGATAAGTAGGCACAGAGCCACTGGGTTTTGAGTAGCTGTGGGCTTTTGGCTTATCACTTTGGAGGCCAGCTAAGGCTTAACCACAGTCTTCGCCATAGCTAAACTCCTTGGAGTGGTCCAAGAGCTTTATCTCAACATGGCTATAGCTAGTCACAGCCTCAGATCAGGGTTTAAATCCCTCCAGTCCCTCAGTCAGGTGATCAGGGTTCAGCTATATCATTACTTTTGTACCCTCCCACCCAGTCTCAGCGGTCTTAATTTTGTTTTTTCATTATTTTCTCTTTCCTCTTTCTCTATTCACGTGCCACTGCTGGCTTCTAGGTCACTCCACTTCACCTAAGGGAATTACAGCTGCCCTCCACCTAGCAGGGGGAGCTCCAGCCTCTGCAAAGTAACACACAGCTGAGGAAATTCTGCCCACCTTCTACATCAGGGTAACTCATGCCTACCTTCCAAGGCCCTTTAAACAGCTGTTAGAAGTCCTTCCTGCCCCTTAGAGTGTTCCACATGACTGGGTCAACCTCTGCCCACCTTCCACAGCAGTCCATGTGACTGGAGAAGCCCCTGCTCATCGTCCATGGTCCCACATTGCTGAGGGAACTTCCTCCTGCCTCCTATAGTGCCACACTCTCAAAGGCAACTCCAACAACACTCTCCAGTGATCCAAACTGCTGTGGGATCCACTGCCTTACCTTCCCAGTGATCTGGCTAACTAGTGAAATCCTGCCCACCATCTGTGATGCTCTACACCAAAGTGAGCACACCCACTTGCCCTCCAAAGCACTCCAGCTGCAGCAGGCAGCCCCAAATGCCCTATGAGGTGCCCCAAGTCACCGTGAACCACACCACCATGACTCTCTCTCAGATCATCCAATGAAGCGCCATCCTCATGGATTTACAACCACCCAATCAGTGTGCCCTGAGAGGACAATCCAACTTGCCCATCAAGTAATAGAATACTGGTTGACTAGGGAAAGAGTGAAACCACAGGAGGATAAAGAGGTACCCCAAACACATGGTGCAATTAGCTGCTGGCAGTTCAAAGAAGCATTCCTACGAGTCTCCCGAAGAGAGAGCCCAGCGCTCTATGACTCCCTGGAGAATGGCGCCAGGCTCATCTAAAAAAAACACAATGCACACAGCAATCAGCCCAAACACTGTCAAAAACAACAAAAACAATGAAAAAAACAAAAACCCAGGTGAAACAAAAGACAATGTTAGAGGTTCTGAACCTAACAATATGCATAATGACATAGACCCTGATCTGCCTCAGAAAGGAATCTCTAGAATGCTGCCTGGAGTCATACAGAATATGAGGGAAACAATAAAGGAAAAGGAAGAAATGATAGAGGAGATAAAGACCATGGACCCAAGGGAAATACACTACCTCAGGGATGAAGTAACAAAATTCAGTAGCAAACTAACAGAAGTCACCAACAGACTTGAGGAGGCAGAAAACCACACCATTGACCTAAAGGATAACCAGGGGATAACAAATAGAAAAGGCAGTCAAGTAAGATGATCAGAGAAAACCTGAGATTTATGTCTGATGCTGTGAAGAAGGGCAACACTGGAATAATTGGCCTACCGGAACAAGACACAACAAATTCAACAGCAGAATTAACAAAGGAATTATGAGAGCAAATTTCCCCAGCTCAATGGATGAAAGTGGGGCAATCATTCAGGGGGCCAAAAGAACATCAACTAGACTGAATCCCAAGAAGAATTGACCAAGGCATATAATAGTTAATTTAACTTTGAGGAAAAAAAATTCATGAGAGCTTCTAAAACAAGCAATGACCTATAATGATACCCACATAAGAATATATTCAGACTTATTAGCAGACACTATGGAGAACAGGGGAGAGTGAAGTAACATATTCCAAAAATTGAAGGAAAGTAATGCAAACCCAAGAATACTCTACCCTGCCAAATTATCTATCAAGATAGATGGAGAAGTAAGAGTGTCCCCAAACAAGGAAAAACATTAAAAGAGACCCAGCCCTACAAAAGATCCTTGTCGACAAAGTATCGGTAGTACAGCACTCACCAAGCACAAATATGAGAACACCAAATCAAATAGCTCCACCTAGAGGGCAACAAAGAAAAACATCTCCAAGATAACATTGGCTCAAGAGTGAAAAGAAGGCAAGAATGAAGTGCATGCACACATGCACATGCACACACACGAAACATATCAAATAGAAAGGGAGGTAGGAAAACACCCAGCACAAAAGGTACAAGATGATATCACAAAGTCCACAGATGGATGTAATAACCCTGAATATCAATGGATTCTACTCAGACATTAAAAGGCAGAGGCTAGTATCTGCCACCTACATGAGACACATACAAACAAAAATATTACAGACAAAAATAGACTGAGAATCAAAGGCTGGAGAAAATATACCAATAAAATGGCAATTAAAAAAAGCAGGATTTGCTATCCTAATATTGGACAAAATTGATCTCAAAGTGCAAATCATAACAAGAATTAAGGAAGGACACTATATAATGCTCAAGGGAAAAGTAGATTGATGAGCATAATAAGTATATATGCATCCAACAAGAGATCCATGAAATACTTCAATCAAACACTCCTAAGGCATGAAAAAGGAAATTACACCCTCAACAGTTATAGTAGGTGACACTAACACACCACTTTCTGAGAAAGATCACAGGGAATGAACCTTAACAAGGAGGTTACATATCTAAACATTATGATTAGACAACTTGACCTGATAGATATTTTTAGAGGTCTCCACCTGAATGCAAAAACAAAAAAATCACATTCTTTTCAAGTCTACAAGGCACATACTCGAAAATAGATCAAATGCTGGGACACAAGTGGAATCTGTGTAAATTCAAGCACATAGAGATCATACAGATTTCTCTTCAATCACTATACCCTAAGACTGGAAATCAACAAAAAGACAATTAAGAAAACAAGGGCAAACAATTGGTGGATGAATAAGTATTGCAAAAGGAGTGGTGGTTACTGGCCCAGATTAGAGATGAAATCATGAAGTTTCTAGAAACCAACAAGAATGAGAATATGACACACCAAAACCCTTGGGACACAGCAAACGCAGTTATCAGAGAAAGTTTGATAACAATACAGGTATACATAATAAAGGAAGAGAGATTTATGATTGATATGCTGGCACAAAACTTACAACAATTAGAACAGAGTCAACGGGACTATCCTTCTAATACCAAAATAAAAGAAATAATAAAAACTAGGATTGAGATTCATGAGAATGAAAACAAGAAAACGATGGGAAAAATCAATGCAACTAAAAGTTGGCTTTTTGAAAGGTTTAACAGAATCCACAGATCGCTGGGAAACTCAGCCAAAGAAAGGAAGGAACAAACTTCAATTGCAAAGATGAGGGATGAAACAGGGATCATTACAACGGATCCTAATGAAATCAAATGGATTATTACATAGTACTATGAGGACCTGTACTCTAGTGAATTCAACAACTTGGAAGACGTGGACAAATACTTGGAAAAACAATCCCTCCCTACACTACCCCAGATGAATGTCAAGAATCTTAACAAACCCCCAACCACAGAAGAAATAGATAAGGTTTTCAAGTGATTACCAACAAAAAGTTCCCCTGGGCCAGATGGCTTCACAGGAGAATTCAGGGAAGAACGGGCACCAAACCTACACAAACTCTTCCAGAACATAGAAAAAGAGAGCAAACTCCCAATCTCTTTTTATGAAGCTATAACTCTGGTACCAAAACTGGGCAAGGATTCCACAACATTCAAGAATAGTAGACCAATATCTTTAATGAACATCGATGCAAAAATTCTTAACAAAATACTGACCAATATAATACAAACGTATAATATGATGATGGGGGGATAGATCTACATGCATATATTTATAGAGTTAATATTAAGGCAGCAGATGGACACTGAGCCTTCACACAACTACTTCCTCAATGCAAGAATACTCTGTTTTATTAAATTGGCATTCCAATAGGCTCACCTTCCCAACATGATCCTTGAAGGCTAATGTGTGCATAAGCAACTGTGGTGAAGAAAGCTGATGGTACCCGGGTATCAAAAGATATAGCATCTGGGGTCTTAAAGACTTAAAGGTAAACAAGTGGCCATCCAGTTTAGAAGCAACAAAGCCTACAGGGAAGAAGCACATCAGCCTGTGTGATTATGAGGTGTTGAAGGGTTCTGGTATCAGACATCAAAAAATTAAAAATTATATCATTATAAATAAGGTGGAGCACAGATTGGGGACCCAAGGCCTATCTGTTGGTGAAGCGACAACCCTTTACAAAAGGGTCACAGGAGGAGATGAGCCAGTCAAGATACAGTGTAGCAATGATGAAATATGCAACTTTCCTTTAGTTCATAAATGCTTCCTCGCCCTCCCCCTCACATCATGATCTCAATTCTACCTTACAAATTAGACTGGACCAGAGGATGTACACTGGTCCAGATAGGAACCAGAAACATGGAATATCCAGGACAGCTGATCCCTTCAGGACCTCTGGTGAGAGTGGCGATACCAGGAGGGTGGAGTAGAAAGAGAGACCTGATTATGAGGGATCTACATATAACCTCCCTGGCATACGGACAACAGGGAAGCAGGTGAAGGGAGACATCGGACAGTTTACAATATGACAAAAGAATAATAATTTACAAATTATCTAGGGTTCATGAGGTAGGGGGCAGTGGGGAGGAAGAGGAAATATGAGGAGCTAAAACCAAGGGCTTAAGTAGAAAGTGTTTTAAGAATGATGATGCCACAAATGTACAAATGTGCTTCACATACAATGGATGGATGTATGGATTATGATAAGAGTTGTATGAGCCCCCAATAAAGTGATTTAAAATAAAACAAAAGTATATAAAACAAGTAATTTACCATTACCAAGTGGGATTAATACCAGGAATTCAGGGATAGTTCAACATAAGGAAGACCACTAGTGTTATTTACAATGCTGATATGAAATTTATAAGAGCCACATGGTAATATTGATAGATGCTGAACAAGTATTTGACAATAGACAACATCAATTCCTTTTTAAGACACATGAGAAGATAAGAACGGAAGGAGAATTCCTCAATATAATACAAGCTATATATGAAAAACCACCAGCCAATGTGGTAGTCAATGGAGAAAAGATGCACACAATCCCACTGAACAAGAAGACCTGACAAGGATACCTCTTGCTCCCACTCTTATTTAGTATCATACTGGAGGTCTTAGCTAACAACATACAACAAAGAAAAGACATCAAAGGTGTTTGCCTGGGGAAGGAAGAGGTGAAACTATCATATTCGCAGATGATATGATTTTCTACATGGAAAATTCCAAAAGCTCCACAAAAAGAGTACTGGAAGCAATAGAGGAATATGACAGAGTCATAGGATACAAGATCAACAAGTCTATCAGCCTGTTGAGCAAGATCAAGAAGTCTGTCAGATTGTTATACATAGGAAACAAGACCATAGAAGAGGAAATAAAAAAGGCCATACCCTTTATAATATATTGCCAAGCACAAATTGAAATATCTTGGGATATATCTGACTAAAAAACCAAGAAGATTTGTATGAGGAAAATTACAAACATTATTACAAGAAACCAAGAGTGACCTCAACAAATGGATGAATACCCCATGCTCATGGATCAGAAAACTCAATATAGTAAAAGTGTCAGTTCTGCCCAGGCACCATATAAGTTTAATGCTATCCCAATACAAATACTATCATCTTTCTTCAAAGAATTGGAAAACTGATTACCAACTTCACATGGTTAGGAAAGAAACCCAGAATTAACAGAATTCAAGAAGAAGAACAGCATGCAAGGGCTTGTTCTACCTGATTTATGCACCTATTATAGAGCCACAATGGTCAAAACAGTGTGATGTGCGAATAATGAGAGGTACTCAGACCAATGGAAAAGAATTGAGAAACCCCAGAAATAAAATCAACAGCATACAGTTCACTGATCTTTGATAAGGGCTCCAAAAATATCAAATAGTAAGCAGAGGACCTCTTCAACAAGTGGTGATGGAAAACATGGACATCTCCCTGCAAAAAAATGAAGGAAGACCCTTACATCACTTTAAGTGTTGGAGGAATTGTGGAGAGAAAGGAACTCTCGTCCATTGCTGATGGGCCTGTGTGGAAACTGAGCTACCATACGACCCGGCAATCCTCCTACTGAGTGTATACCAACAAGAGGCAAGAAACAAAAGAAGACCAGACATCTGTGCTGCAATGTTCATCACAGCACAGTTCACAATTGCAAAGAGTTGGAAACAACCCAAATTTCCATCAACAGATGAATCGATGAAAAATCTGGAACATCCATAAAATGACATGCTACGCATCCCTAAAGAGCTGGGATAAATGTATGAAGCACATTGTTGCATGGAAGTACTGGAGGAAATTATGCTAAGCAAAGTAAGCCATGCAACAAAAGGACAAGTACCACATGAGTCTGTTGAGGTAAGCTTAAAAATGCAAAAGGGCCATAGGGGAAAAGCTCCTATAAACATAACATTCCTAGGGTGAGGTCCAGGTACAATGGCAGGTACCAGATCCAATCCAGAGACACAAATGGCAACCAAGTAAAAGGGAGGCGGGGGGAGGAAGAGACATGGGCAATGGGGTAATAGGGTACTAACCCACCCAAGGGGTGGGTATTGTTTATATCACAGGCATGAATGCAAAATACTAGCATAAAGCAGGGAACCCATAAGGAGGTCTGCGGGGCCGTCCTCAATCCCAATGAAGGAGGTCTGTGGGGCAGCCTCAATCCCAATGATGTGGACACCCCCTACTCCCATCCCAGAAGCATGCACTGCAGAGGACAGTACTAAAGCCACAGCTCAGGGAGAATAGCAAGGCTGATCAGAGGAAAGAGGATCAAACAAAGAGGGAAGGAGAGAGAGAGGAACACATCCTGGCTCACCAAGCCCTGAAGATAATATTCCTGCTCAGAGGGACAATGCACAAAAAGGACTATAGGGCCATGAGGCAAGATGTCCCTCCCTCCCTCATAGCATTATGAAGGACAACACTGAAGTCACAGTGTGGGAATTGTGCCCTAGCTGACCCCACCACACTTGGGGTGAAACCTTAAGGACCTGCAATAGAGCAGCACAAGCAGAGCAAAGTAAGACGTCCTTGGAGAATACAAAAAATAGACTTTGGAGTCAGGGCTTGGCACTCCAAAAGATTTGACCTGAAAACATGCCTAAAGGTCAATGAACAGATCTGGAAGTATTTATAGGCTTGTATTTTTTGTTGTTGTTGTTGGTTTCTTTTGTGATTGTTAATGTTGTTGCTGTTTGGGATTTTGGTTTCCTTTTCCTGTTTTGTTTGCTCTTCCTTGCTTTTGTGCTTATTATTGTCTCTGTATGTCTATTTAGATAAGATAGGTGAGATAAACAATCTGGAGGAGAAAACAACAGGACCAATGGTCCAGGAGGACATGGGAGTGGGGGGAGAGGCAGGGAAAGGAAGTGGGTGATAACAAACCCATAAGCAATGGAGCAATTAATCTAAAATCAATGGCAAAGAGGGTGGAAGAGGCCTGGTAGGACTTGATCAAGGGCAATGTGCCCAACAGGAATTACTGAAAACTAAATACAGGCCAAACATGATGGTGGGACAAGAGGAAAGTTATTGGAAATAAAGGAAAGAAGTAATGGGAAAGAACATTTAAAGAGGGCTAACTATAGGAATGTACATATATAAATATATTTTTATATAGCAATAGGGAAATAGATCTATGTTCATATATGTATGCTAAGTATCAAGGTAGCAAACGGATATTGGGCATCTACTCAAGGATTCCCTCAACACAAGAACACTTTGTCCTAATAAAGTCATTCCTTGGTGCTCACCTTCCCAACATGATCACTGAAGACAAAGTGGGTGTATAAGCAAATGTGGTGAAGAAAACTGATGGTGCCTGGCTAACAAAAGATATAGGATAAGGGGTCTTAAAGGCATGAAGACAAACAAGCAACCATCTAGCTGAAAAGCAACAAAGACCACATGGAGGAAGCACACCAGCCTGTGTGATCTTGAGGTGTTGATGGGATAGGGTATCAGGTATCAAAGACATAGAACCAAAAATCATATCAATGTGAATGATGGAGAACATAGAGACTCAAAGTCCATCTGTAGACAATTGGACATCCCTTTACAAAAGATTCACAAGGAAGAGATGAGCCAGTCAGGGTGCAGTATAGCACTGATGAAACATACAACTTTCCTCTAATTTTATAATGCTTCCCCACTCCCCTCCCCCACGATCATGGTCCCAATTCTACCTTACAAATCTGGCTAGACCAAAGCATGTACCTGGGTACAGAGATAGCTGGAAACACAGGGAATCCAGGACGGATAACCCCCTCAGAACCAATAATGATACTAGCGATACCAGAAGGGGAAGGGAGAGGTGGGGGAAGAAAGAGGAAAGGATCTACATTTAATCCCCTCCCTGGTGGATGGACAACAAAAAAAGTGGGTGAAGGGAGAGATTGAACAGTGCAAGATATGAAAATACAATAATAATTTATTAATTATCAAAGATTTGTGAGGGAGGCAGAGTGGGGGAGGGGACAAGTGAACTGATACCAAGGGTTCCAGTAGAAATAAAATGTTTTGGAAATGATGATGGCTACATATGTACATATGTGCATGACATGATGGATGCATGTATGGATTGTGATAAAAGCTGTAGGAACCCCCAATAAAATGATTTAAATTAAAAAAATTATTAAAAATCATTTTATTATGGGCTCGTACATCATTTTTCACAATACATAAATAGACATACTGTGCCAAGCACCTTCGCATGTCCACTGCTGTTATTCTCCAAACATCCGCCTTTTCCCTTGAGCCCTTGGTATTGGCTTTTCCATCCTTTCCCCTCTTCCCTTGCTCTCCCTTCCCCATCAACTCTCAATACTTTATAAATTATTATTGTTCTGTCATATCTTACACTGCCCGACCTCTCCCCCAACCCATTCCTTTGATGCTCGTCCTTCAAATAGGAACTTTTGTGTATATCCTTGCAGTTGGTTCCATCTCTCTACCTCACCTCTCTCCACCCCTCCAGCAGCTCCAATCTAACCACTGGCCCAAAGAGGCTCATCCATCTTGGTTTTCCCATATCTCCAGCTCCCTTCTTTACTAGTGTATCTTCTCCAGTCCATCTGTATTTGTAAGGTAGAATTGGGACCATGATGGTTGGGGGAGAGGAAGGCTTAAAGAACTAGAGGAAACTTGAATACATCATCCCTGCCCAGCTGCACCTTGACTGGACTGTCTCCTCCCCATGACTCCCCTGTAAAGGGGTGACCAATTAACCACCAATGGGAATTGGTGCTTACCACCCTGCTCTCCCCCTTATTCATAATGATGTGATTCTTGTCCTTTGGTGCTCGATACCTGCTTCCTTCAGCCTCTCTTGATCACACATGCTGGTGTGCTTCTTCCAATTGGGTTTTGCTATTTCTGTGCTGAATGATGACTCGTTTATCTTCAAGTCTTTGAAACTCCAGACATTCAATCATTTGGTAGCTGGGCAACATCATTTCTTCTACTCTGTTTGCCTCTGTATCCATTTGTCTTCAGCGATATTGGGAGTCAATAGGTCCATTGATTTTGATTTTTGTTCTTTGATGCCTGATGCCTGATACCTGATTGTTTCAGCACCTCATGATCTCACAGGCAAGTGAGCTTCTTTTATGGTGGATTTTGTTGCTCCTGAGCTAGATGGCTGCTTGTTTATGCTCAAGTCTTTAAGACCCCAGATGCTATATCTTTTGATAGCTGGGCACCATCAACTTTCTTCACCACTCTTGCTCATGCTCCCACATGTCCTCAGTGGGCGCCTAGAGGATGTGTGCACACAGTGATATGTATTTTCCCCCCACCTCCCCCGTTTGATGTCCCTTGCCTAGACCTTTCATCACTTTGTGGCCACGCTGGCTGTTGTGCTTCTTCTGTGTGAGTGTGGTCTCTTCTCAGGTAAATGGTCTATTATTTATCTTCAGACTTTTAGGACCCCAGATGATATATCCTTTGATAACTGGGCACCATCAGATTTCTTCACCACATTTGCTTATGCACCCATTTTACTTCAGTGATCGTGTTGGGTCAGTGAACCTCATGGAATACCAGGCTCATAGAACAAAGTGTTCTTGCATTGAGGGAGCACCTGGGTGAGGAAAAAAAAATTTTTTTAAGTTGCAGTTTCAGAAATCCACAGGTGCAGTTCTACCCTGCCCTCTAGGATCCCTTTGAGTCAGAATCCACAAGTCCAGTGAGTTTGGTGAATCTCTATGGAGGCTGATTGACAGGCTTTTCTTTCACAGCAGCACTAGGTGGGTTCGCACCACTCACTCACTCTTTGGTTAGAAACAAAGAACAAATAAATCTGTGACACCCAGAGACCTTCAAAAATAACATGGTCAAGTGTTCAATCGCTAACCGAAAGTAGGTGGTTCTGATCTACCCAGTGGCACCTCGAGGAACGTTCTGGTGCTCTCCTCCTGAAAAAACAACCCTTGCAAACCCTGAGGAGCACAATTCTACTTGGACCCATGTGCCTCTCCATGAGTTGGAGGTGACTGGGCTACAACTGAAAAATTATGCCAGTGGTCTGCTGTGCAGACACCAAGCTTTGGCACTGCTTTCAGCAATCCTTGAGAAGCCAGTCTTTGTGCTGAACACAGACATTGTGCTGAAAGATGTCTCTCTGGGATTAGGCATCTAGTTTGCCGCTGTGAAATATGAGTTAGCTGTCCCACTTGGGTTTATAGTCTGCAGCCTTGACCTCATTAACAGACAGTGACTCTAACTGCTCACTTGAAGCACAAACATTTATAAGCCAAACTGCAAAGATTAATGAAGGAAAAGGACAACATAACAGGGGAAGGATAGCCGACCTTTCCCAGTCAGTCAATAAGCGAAGGAATGGCAATTGCCTTCTGGAAGCCGTGAGCAGATGAATTATGAAGACCAACTCTCTGAATAAACAAATTGAAGCCTACCTCCCTCCCCCCACCCCCAACTCCCCTGCTTTTCAAGCTGCTTCTCTGGCCTTGGCAAGCTGTTGGTTGATGAGAAAACATTTCTTTAGCAGCAAAGATTTTAGGAGGTCCATTCTTTTCATGGCCATCTTGATGGCCTTTGACATCCGCAGTATAAACATGAGGCTCTTACTATCTCTCCCTGCTGTGCACACATCTCTCTCTGTCTTTTTTGGTGTTGTTCTTGTTAGGAAGCGGAATATGCCTTCTTGATGCTAGTAAGGGAAAGAAGACTGAGAAAAAATGCTTAATTTTGTAAATTCTGCTGTGTTCACGCAGAAAATCCTTTTCTTTAGTCAGTCATTAGAACTTCCCCCCTCCCTACCTCACATGCATACTGTGAATTCCTTTAGTTTGGAGCTATGATTCCCAGGGCTTCTCCAGGCTATGATCCACAAGTGTACATAGGCCACGCACTCCTGGGGACAGGGAGCAGGCAGGTGGGCTCCAGTTTGCGTCCCTCCCAACTCTTGCAGAAACTTCAACCCAATTCCACTTCCCATTGGAATGTGGAGGAGCAAGAGTGATCTTAGCCAAGAATGACCTTAAATCAACTCCAATTTACATGAAAAGTACCCTATTTGCAAACCTCACCACTTTATTACTTATAACAAATTGCTTGTGGCAAGCTCCACAACTGCCTGGGAGAGAATGTCACAACACCATCCTGGAGAATTAGAGCTGTAATGTATTCCCATTTTAGAGATGAAGTGTGGGAGAGAGTCTTACTGTTCTGTGTAGAAGGTTCTGAGACTTGCCATGAGCACAGTATTTGAGATTCTGAGCAGATGCTTCTCTAACAGATAGTGTTTGAGAATTAACTTCCTCCAATCCCGTGTCCATTAAAAGAAATACAAAATGCAGAAATAACTGAAACCATTGAGGTTATGATGACACATAGCAAGAAGAAGATAACTACTGTAGATTTGGCCCCAAAATAATGGCCACCTTGTGCACTAGAGAACAAAATGTTGCCTAATCTTTCCTCATGCTCATTGTCACCAGCATGTTTGAGCCCAGTTGTTGTGTCCAGGCCTAGGGTGCGAATTCACCTCACTGAAGAGCTACTTCACCTCCCATTCTCCAAACATGACATCCCTCTCCTATAATTGAAGCCCCCCTGATGACTTGGACCAGATTCAGTGGTGATCCAAGAATTTTTCATTTAGCTAATATTCTGAAGTAAACCATTAGGGCTTTCTTCTTGCCTTAGCCTTAAAACATCACTGAAATCTGCCTACCATGGACTTCCCTGCTGATATTTGAAATGCCAGTGGAAAAGCGTCCAGCTTCACCTCAACATGCGAACTATGAAACAAACTTGCAAATGGGTGGTGAACTATGGAAAAACTACCTTGAAGATATCTCTTCTTTTTCTGACTCAGTTTCATCTTTAAGATGGAGAGAATAATAGTATGACTCCAACAGGACCGTGTTAGGGAAATAGAATTAAAATTAATAGCTGTCTGCCTCTCAAGTACAGACATAGAAAAAAAAAGAAGAAAAACAGGAACAGGAAAAAGAAAAGAAAAAGAAAAAATGAAAAGTATTATTATTAAGTAAGCATTAAAGTATTTAATAGAATGTGATACAGCACAGGAAATCCACTAAGAAAAACCTACCCTTTATATAACACAAGTGCTTACAACTCATTACACTAATGTTGTCTAGATAAAATTGCTACTTTTACACTCTCTTTTTGACGGATCCCACCTGAAGCTATGCTTATTTCCTTCCAGGAAACTGGGAATTAAGGGCATGATCCTCCTTGATGATTGCATTTCAAAAGAGAGCTCCCAGGCCCTTGAGGAAACATTCTTGATTTACATACTTTTCAAAGAACTAAAATGACAAGTTTTCTACAGTGAATTCAGAAAAAAAAAAATGGGAGAGGAAACCGTATTTCTTATTATCGACTGGGACAATTCAAAATTCTCATTTTGGATTTGGATTTGTCCTGATGATAACTGATTAGGCCTGGAAAACACTGTGAGTGCTGCCCATCGACGAACCAAACCAAACCAAACTCACGGCCATGGAGTCACTGCTGACTCCCTCTGACCCTGCAGGACAGGGTAGAAGGGCCCTGTGAGTTTGCACTGTAACTGCTCACAGGAGTAGATAGCTCCCCCTTTCTCCAGAAGACTGCCTGGTAACCCCTACACCACCAGGGCTCCTTACCAAACAATAAGCCCATAAGGATTAAGATTACTATTATATGGTAATGAAACTGCATTGGGGGGTGGGGAGGTGTTACAGAATCCAACTCCACGCTCACACCAGAATGAATCCTACAAAGCTAAGGTCAGTTTATGCCTCCACCCTCCATCCTTTATCCTATTCTCCCACCATCTCTCCTCCCACCATGCTATAGTTCCCTCTGGAGTTCAATAGCGCTGCAATAGCCTCAGAAAGCTCACAAGATGGGAGTTTCCTACGACAGTTAACAGGTCACAACAAGTAACAAGCCACAACAAAATCAGAATGCATTAAAGGTACAGTCCTTTAGTGTAAGGTAATGTACAGACCAGTTTTTAGCTTACAGATCAAATGGGTTCTAGGAGGGTTGGATTTACAAGGAAAAATCTTATATACAAAAGGGGTAGCCAAAAGCTGAGGTGCAGGGGTCCTGGCAGTAGAGACATTCCAAGACCCTGGACTTTATTAAGGGCAGGTTTAAATACTCCTCCTGTCATGTAGCCTGCATCTCCTGCCAGGATTACACACAAAGGGACAGTTCCCAATTTAGAGAGTTACAAAGAAGCTGAGAGGTTAACTGAGGCAGAGTTGAGACAAAGATATGAAGCAAAGGATGGTTTTATTAGGGGGAAAGACCTTTTGGGGAGGGTAAGGGAAAATAGAGAGGGGGATGGGAGCATCCTGAGCTTCCGGGCAGGTCCTGCAACCTACAGTGTACTGGGGCAGCAGGATATATATATATATGATTTGAACTGAAGGCATGTGGATTGTAAAGGGGAAAAGAAGTTTCTGGTACTGTGGTTGCTAGGAAACAGTGCTAGGGAGAAGAAGACTGTCTTCTGCCCAGGTGGGGGTCATCTTGTCCCTGGGAAACGATACTAGGGTGGGGGTGTGTTTGGCAGGTGAGCTAAGTTCTGAGAAACGCTGAAGTCGGGTGCTTTGAAGTTCAGGTGCTATGAAGATTGGCAGGGAGGCTGGAACAGAAGGTGCCTGGCTCCACAGAGGCAGGAATTGGGGTGGGGGGGACTGAAACCATAGGCCGCCTGGTCCATGCCCGTCCTGGGCTTGGCCCATACAGAAGCATTGTCCAAGTTATTCACAGATGGGAGGAAAGTTTGAAGCTGGGAACATGAGGTAGCTGATAAGTTTGAAGAATACTGCTTTCTGCAGCTTTAGTCGGGGAACAGGAGGCAAGTGTCCATTTATCTTAAGCAGAGAGACAAGCCAGCCATTACTTCCTCAGTTCCCATGGCTGAGTTATCAGCCTTCCCCAATGGGCCATGAGCTGTGGAAGATGGTGCTCCTATCCTGTTGGCCTAAGGAGTAAACAGCCTTCCCCCCCATTTTTGCCTGAAGCAGCGCCTTTTCTCAGCCATGCTGGCTGCCACATCTTTCTGGTTCTCATTCTCTCACCCATGGAGTCCCTTGATATCTGCCCTGTTGGGCAAATGTTACAAAGCTCTTTTGCGCTGATAAGTGCCCCCCCCCCAGAGATCCCTTTGCAAAGGGACTCAGCTGTACTTGTTCTGTGAGTTGTGAAGCCTATGGCTCCATGTGAGGGTCTCGGTGTTGCTTCCAGGTTCTGCTGCTGCCGCCTCTTCACACAGGGATTTTGCAGGCTCTCGGTCAGTGGCTGTTCTATCTTGATGATCTTCGGATTCCTTTTCTTCCTGCTTCTGAGTCGATTCACTTTACACCTGAGAGATGGTAAAAACTGACCAGCCACCTGAGCGTTCCTGATGCCTTATTTGCATGGTCCTACCTGATCATTTGATGGAAGTTAAAACAACTCTGGAGAGATGAGTTGTAAGAAGGAATTCCACTTCACTCCTATGGATGTAGCCACGTTTTGTGCCCAAGCAAAATGAATTATAACACTGCTGGCATGGCAAATGTTACTCTCACTAATTCATATCTCACACACGTTGGACATGTTGTCAGGAGGGACCAGTTCCTGGAAAAGACTATCATGCTTGGAAAAGCAGAGGATCGATGAAAAAGAGGAAGGTCTCCGATGAGATGGGTTGGCGTGGTGGCTGCAGCATGGACTCCAGTCTAACAACGGTGAAGCAGGCACACAATCAGGCAGGGTTTCGTTGTAAGTAGGGTTGCTATGACTTGCAACTGCCTCAATGGAAACTAATTTCAACAATTTTATCATAACTACAATATAATGATGAAAAGGAGATGAAGTTTTGATCTTTTTAAACCAATTTAATTCATTGCTGACCACATCTTAAGCATTTGACTAGGTAGACTATTGTTCACTGCTTTAGTGACGTGGTCCTGCATTCATGAGGAGTCATCATAGTTTGCACCGTTGCCACGATTGGTGACAGATCAGACAGGACCTTCTTCCTAGTCTGTCTTAGTCTGGAAGCTCCAGCCCTGTTCAACTTTGTAGCCACACACAAACCTCCACTGACAGACAGGCTGTGACTGTGCACGGGGTGCACTGACGGAAATCACACTGGAACTTTCTGCATGGCATGTGAGAATTCTATCACTAAGCCTTCTAAGGGTGTTAAAAAACCTTAACATTTGAATACCCTATGTATAGCAATTCCTTAACTGTGAATGTGTCTTATGAAAACAATCACAGATGTGTGAAAATATATATGTGTGAAATTCATCAAACTTATTTATAATAGTGAAAAACTGAAATAGCCATAATATCCAAAAAGAAGCTACTAGTTAAGTACCTATATAATGTGTAAGTAAATATATGTATAGGTATAGTCATGTGCTAGAATACTGCAACTATAGACATTCAAAGTTATGTTGTCCAGGAATAAATATTGACATGGACATATGTTCATGATATATATCCCAGTAAAACAAGCAGGATACAAAATAGTACTATCATTCATATATGATGCATAACTGTTGGACTGAGATGTACTCATATGAATATAATTTTTAATGAGAATATTATATTTTCATAACTTCTTTAAACTTCCCAATCTACCATGAGCATACTTTGCCCTATTTTTGTTTAAATAGTAGTCTAGTCTAAGAATTTTATAATCTAATTGGATTAGAGTACAAGTCTAAATTCTTAGACTTTATTTGTTGGATATTTTGTCATAATTTAAATATAATAAATCACTATTCATTGTTCCAACCATCCCCTCTAAACTAATGGTGTCCACCACAATCACACCAATTCCATTCCTATCAGGGAAAGTAGAGAAGAGTGTGTGTGCACTCATGTGCTCATATTCCTGTGCTTGAAAGCCTCAATCCTGGAGAAAAGACCATATCCTGGTCTGGTGTCATTTATTTCCATGGTATCTGCTGCTACAGTGCCTCACTGTTAGATATCTGCATAGTTTCAGTGACCACCTGTAGCTTCACACTCTCCCTCTTACAGAACATACTTTTGCTAATAGACGGACTTCTATTGCCCTTACCCATCATGCCTCCAGCTCTGTTAGTTACCTAGAACTGCCTTCACAAAGCACTGTTACTTGAGTTGCTTAAGGCAATATATTCCCTCACAAGTCTAGGGGCTGGAAGTTCAAAACTCAAGTTTCAAGGGCCATACTCCAGCTACAAGGAAATAATTCTTCCTTGCTCCTTCTAACTTCTGCTGACTCTGACAATTCCTGGTACTCCCTGGTTCAGAGATTCACCAGTCCATCTTAGCCTCTATGTTAGTCTGGGTTAACTACAGTAAAAAATTCATAGACACTCACATGTATAAGAAAGAGCTTTCTATAAAGAGTAATTGTATATTAAGAAAACATCCCAGCCCAGTACAGATCAAGTCCTTAAGTCCAATATTAGCCCATGTGTTTGAGACCATCAATAAATTCCTCTTTAGACATATGCAAGGCATGCAATGACTCAGAATGCAGGAAGATCATGCTAGTGGGTGGGAAGTCTTGTGCATGCAGTGGTGGTGGAAGCATCTCAGCTCTGGCATGGGTCTCCATGTGGCTCCTCCAGGTCCAGTGCTCTGGTTCCATCAGCATGCCTCTATGTGGTTTATCAATAGAAATGTGTAGCAGAGCATGTTTGTCCTCCAGTGAACTCTTTATCTCCATCACATCTCCAAATGAGGTCACCAAGCTACAACTTGATTGACAGGCTAGACTCCACCTCATTCACTCTTAATAGTCTCAAATTGACACCAGATTATGTAATTACCACACTCCATCACATGAACTTCATTCCCACGTATCTGTCTGTGTCTAAATCTTCCTTGCTCTTCTCTTAAAAAGGTCATGAGTTGTGATGGACTCAAGGAATCTAATTCAGTAGACTTCATCTCAATTAATTACAACAGCATACAGCCTGTTTCCAAATACAGTCACATTCTATGCTTCAACCTCCAACCTTTTTGCTAACTCTGTACACTTGCTCTCCATCAGAGCTGCCCCCTATGTACAAGAATGGGCACAGAGAAGTTGAAAAGATATGTTACCATTCACTCCCCTTTCCCAGGCACACTACACCCTGGTTCCTTTGAGGCTCCTTGGCATAGTGCATTCCACTAAGCCTACTGCCCTCAGAAATAGCCTGAGGTGCAAGAACCCTCAAAGGTCAAATGTATCCATAGTGGTGGTAGGATGGGAAAGTGGAGGACTGTGGAGTGTGAAAGATGATTTGCCGTCTTGAAAGGGTTTCATTTCTAAATCCAGGCAGTATATAGGCAGAACCCCACTCTGACTCTCATACACACGTTTTCCTTTTCTTCAGCTTCAAGTTTAACTCGCACATGGGCAATTGAGGGTCCATTCCACAGTTGGCACCTGGTCTTCTAACAGAGGATATGGAGAGTCTCCATTTCTTTTCATTCTTCTCCACTATTTATACCTATCTACCATCTTCATGCCTATTTGATTATCATGTACTCCATCTGATAAAGTTTGTGTACATACTTGTCCTTTAGGTTACTGAAAGGGGTATTTGCAACAATTAAGCTACTGATCTTTTAAAATCATCTCATGTGATCTCCAGCCATTTCTATCCCCAAGGCCACCAATCCTTCTTCTTTAGTTCCAACTTTATTGTATTCTACCACCAGAAGAATTATTAAGGCATCTTGATTGCATGTTTGCTCAGTTTCAGTTGGCTAAAGTTAGTAAAATCTGTAATATCTTCATTTTGGGCATTAGATGTTGGGACATAGATTTGATTACTAGTCATATTAACTGATCTTTCTTATGGGCATATGGATATTGTGTTATCACTTGACAGAGTTATATTTCAGGATAAATCTTTAAATCTTCCTCTTGATGAATGTGACACCATCTCCTATTTGTCATTTCTCATGTAGTCCTTCTTGTTGTTTAAGTCAAAAATGAACACTGCCAATTTTTGCTCACTAACACCTTGAATATGTATCTTTGTTCTTTTTGTTTCATTTTTTACAACTCCAGTTTTCTTAAATTCATACTTCCTACAGTACATATTTATATTTTAATGGATATTAATAGCTCTTTCTTTCCATGTCACATCAGAAGAAGATTTTTTTTTAATTCCTAAAAGTTTTAATCCATGTCCTTAAGATTGACTCTCCTTTGAGCAGGCACCCCTTTCTCGGTTTTCAACTCCATTGAAAGCTGTCAACCCTGACTGACTCCAGTGGTGCACCTCCATCATCACCCTTACACGCACATCACCACAACACAACTGAGACTGTCAAGTGGCGGGACGCATACCTGTACATAACTCATGCACTCACACACACACACACACACACACAAGGGTAAGTAAAAAACATTGTTATTAGTGTTCAAGTTTATACAGAATGGGTTTCTTCCTAAGAAAATATATATTTATCTATGTCTCTGGTCAGTTGGTAGCTGAAGCCAGAATCTCTCAACAGTACAGTTATCTTTACGCTTATTAAATTCAAGGCAAAAAAGTCAGCTCAAAAAGTGATGGGGGTTGGGCTGAGCCCCGGTGGCGTAGTGGTTGTACGCGGGACTGCGGCCCACTGGGACGGAGGTTCAATTCCAGCAGTGGGGCTGGGCCTCCTACTCCCACCGCCGGAGAGCAGTGATGCCAAAAAAAAAAAAAGAAAGAAACAAAAAAGTGATGGGGGTTGGAGGAGGGTGGAATCTCCAAAGAACAATCTTGACAGACTTTATCAATGAACACAAGGGTTTATTATAAAAAAGCTTTAAGACCATTAAAAACTGCCCAGGTAAGGAAAAGGGCAGGAAAGTGGTGCTGGGGAATTTTTCTCCATCATGACAATGTACCCTCGTATGCTTAGAGGGTCGCAGGGCTCTTCTACGAGGATTTTGTTGGGAAACCTTCCCTCATTCATTCAACAGCCCTGATCTTGCCCCTTCAGACTTCAGGCTTCCAAAAGAAAAAGAGTCTCTTGTGGATTTCAAAGCTATTGTTTTGACATAGTATAAATTGAAGATCATAGAATTCTCTGAGGGAGGCTTAGCGAGATGGAGACACTACCTTCAAAAGTGTATAGGCCTAGATGCAGTGTATGATGAGAAAAGACTAACTTCACATTTTAGTGTTCTATTTATTTTTAACCTGCCTTTATAAGTCAAATATTCTAGATATAAACACTGTATCCAATACATATCCTGTATCTGATATGGCACATACATAGTAGTGTTTCTTTTCCTGTCGAGATGTTCAATATATGTATATAGGCATACATCCCTGAAAAGCTCTTAGCGCCATGTCCAACAGTCTATACTTTTGTGGTCCCCAAAAGTTAAGAGTTCAGAAATCAAAATATTGAAATGTACATAGCCTATGTACTTTATCAAGTGAGAATATTGATCTTAGGTCCCTACTTCTCCAGGTCCACATCTATGCACGCCCTTAGGCACCGGAGGGAGGAGAGTCTGGGAGCCCACACAGAGTGATTCAGTTGGACCCCCTGCTGCTGCCCTGAAGCTGCTACCCCACGTGCTCAGGGGCTTCACTCAGAGGCTGCTCCTTCCATGGTGGCAGCTGCCCAATGACTGCCTGTGGCAGTGGAGAAAAGAATAGGAAAGGCTGCTGTTAGGAGGCAGAAGCAGAGGAAATGCAGGTGGAGGCAGAGTGGGCGGGACTGGAGGCGTTTATAGCCTCTTAGGAGACACATAGAAGGCTGGCGGGGAAGATTATTTGAATACTGTAAAGGAAAAATTAATAAAGGCTTTCTGGCCAAATGACTGAATTGAACTCAATTCTTGCTGTATGAAATTGTTCTTTTACTTGCCTGCCTGCCTGGGAACCCACGTTTGCTTAGCTGAAGAGTCAACTCCTTGACAAACTCCTGTTATCTGGCTGTGTTATTGCTAGAAGCAATACAAACTAAAAAGTAATTTCTCTCTGTGGTGAAGCCAAGATGTGAAAGAAATGCACTCTAAGGAAGGGAAGCTTGACACAGCTGTCTTTTGTATAAAGTGCACCCCTACCCCCCAAAATCAAGTTTAATGAAAAGGATGTAATAAAGAGAACTGGTTAAGATGATTTTGGAACTGGTTTTATCTAAAGTTTCTCAGACAAAATCCATTATTTTTTGTCTAGTAAATTATTTCAAGAAAATGAGGTCCTAGAATTGAAGCCATTTTCACAAGTGTCTGATATCATGAATAAAAGCTGTGTACACACCTCCCAGTGCTACTTTGTGATTTCACCAGAAAGATGTGTGACTACGATGGAAAACCTCTATAAACCAGTTGCTGAAATCAATCACCATGAGCCACTATGCTCTAATACTCAACAGAAACCCAATCCTCCTTATAGCCTTAACCCAAAATTAGCCAGTCTGTTTTGTTATACTGGCATTGTTTCCTGGACTATATCTGCCTTGGTTAGAAGTATTCTGGGGGGCTCATGCGCTTCACGTATGTGGGCTGGTGTCTTCCCACATTTGAATGTATGAATTTTCTTTCTGTTTCTGAATAAATCCCCTTACTCTCCTTTTAAGGACTGAGTGGATTTCTTTGCTACAAAATCAACAGTATACATAAAGGCCATAAATGCAGGCCCCAGGCTAAACCAATAAGATTTTACTCTCAAATGAGTTAAAACAAACTTGTGCTTACAGATATTTTGAAACTATAGGTAAGAGATAGTAGGACTGAATTGTGTTTAAAATGTTTTCAACAAAAAGCTTTTGGGGGCAGGGCACCAATTAGTCAAAAGATTCAATCAACCAAAATATCCTTCTCTTCTAGCATACTAGTGAATCGAGGCATGTCTGCTGAAAACATTTGTAGGTACTATACTAACAGACTGTTAGATGCTTTCCCTCTTCATAATATACCATCATAATAAAAAAGAGGAGTATATTTAACTCTTTCTGTCTATGAGTGGGTATGCCAGATGGATGACTAAGAAAATAAAGACATAGGCCTGATGGTATAGTGGCTACATGTTGGAGCTCAATTTTAAATTTAGATTATAGAGGAAGCTATTTATTTGATTATAAAATTTTTAATTGCATTTTAATAAATGCATCTATAATAAAAATACTCACAATCATAACCTTTAAGATCAATCTAGTTACCAAGATCATAGACAGGATCCCTGCATGTCTATATTTGCACTAAAAAAATTAAAGAGTAATTGGAATTATTTATTTATTTAACTTTTTAAAGAATTCCTTTAACTACCAAGTGCAACTGCTTAGAACATACTAATCTGTGAGTCTCTCTGCACCACGAACTAAAGAGATCAGAAAGGGCAGCAGCAGAGTAGACATTCAACCCTTCTGTCAGAAAATTCTTCTTATGTGAGGATCTATTGCTTTTTTTTTTGTTAATTAAAAATCATTGTATTAGGGGCTTGTACATCGTTTTTCCAATACATAAATAAACATACTGTGGCAAGCACCCTTGCAGGTCTGCTGCCTTCATCCTTCTCCGAACATCCGCCCTTTGCCCCAAGTCCCTGGTATCGGCTCCTCCCCTCTTCCCCTGCTCTCTCTCCCCCATCAACCCTCAATACTTTAAAAATTATTATTGTTCTGTCATATCTTACCCTGTGCTACACCTCCCTCAACCCACTCCCACGATGCCGGTCCTCCAGACGGGTCATATGTAGATCCTTGCAGTTGGTTCCATCTCTCTACCCTACTCATGCAGTAGTTCCAATCTAACCACTGGCCCGAAGGGGCTCATCCATCCTGATTTCCCCATATCTCCAGCTCCCCTCTCCACTAGTGTACCTTCTACAGTCCATCCGGATTTGCAAGGTAGAGCTGGGACCATGATGGTTAGGGGCGGGGAGGAAGACTTCAGGAACTAGAGGAAACTTGTATGCATCATCACTGCCCGACTGCACCTTGACTAGTCTGTCTCCTTCCCATGGCTCCCCTGTAAAGGGGTGACAAATTACCCACCAGTGGGCCTTAGGTCCCCACACTGCTCCTCCCCTCACTCGTAATAAAGTGATTCTTGTTCTTTGATGCTCACTACCTGCTCCCTTCGGCCCTCTTGATCACACATGCTGGTGTGCTTCTTCCCTGTGGACTTTGCTGTCTCCATGCTGAGTGGCGACTCGGTTTTCTCCAAGTCTTTGAGACTCCAGACATTCAATCATTTGGTAGCTGGGCACCATCATTTCTTCTACTGTGTTTGCCTCTGTATCCATCTGTCTTCAGCGATATCGGGAGCTAATTGGTCCATTGATTTTGGTTTTTGTTCTTTGATGCCTGATGCCTGATGCCTGAAGCTTTTAGCACCTCATGATCACACAGGCAAGTGAGCTTCTTTTATGGTGGGTTTTGTTGCTCCTGAGCTAGATGACTGCTTGTTTATGCTCAAGCCTTTAAGACCCCAGATGCTCTGTTTTTTGATAGCTGGGCACCATCAGCTTTCTTCACCACTCTTGCTCGTGCTCCCACATGTCCTCAGTGGGCACCTTGGAGGATCTATTGCTTTTGTGCTATCTGGGAGGAAAATTTTGACAACTTAATTAATTTGGTTTTTTATTTCTCCAAGTGGTTGCACAGCTCAGATCTTGGAGCCGTGTGCTTCACCACATTGAGATGTAGTTGACTGTTGGGCAAATATTGGGCAAGGAATGTGGAGAAACACTTCCCGAGGGGCTTGAAATGGTATTAGTCAATAAAGAGGAGATTTATGGGAACTGATAGCACTGAGACAGCACCACGGCTAAGACTCTTCATGTCAGAGGTGCCAATGTGCCCTGTTATGTGTGTGCGGTGTTTGTGGTTATCTGCAGCTCTCTAAAGCAATAACCAAATGTTGGTACCAAATGGAGGAATTAGCAAAAGTAAATCACGGCAAGCAAATGGCGATCCCTTTTGTTTTTATTAACTTTCAGCAATGGAACATATAAAGCAATTGTTACAATGCTTAATATCCTTTTTCTGGCAGTTCTATCTATCAGAACTCAGCAAATTACTGCCCACAGACAAACCCTGGCAACTGTCTGTTACCTTTTCAATAAAGTTTATTGGCTACGGTCACCCATAAGTTTACACATTATATATAGATAGCTGCTTTTGTACAAAAATGAAGTTTTGAGGATTTTTGAAGGCTGAATTTTTTACTATGATCCTTTCAAAGAAAAAGTTGGTCAGTCACCTTTCTGCTTCCTGAGTAGCCTAAATCTGACACAATGAGAAAGGTCATTTACATCAGTGACCTCTGGGGAGATAAAGATTCTTCACAAGTACCAGTCACATGAGATGTCATAAATGCCCATTCTTTTTAAATGCAATCTTCCTGCTTATCTAGTCTGACCCTCAAGTCCTCTTGTGTCATCTTCTACCTCTAATCTAAATCTGAGATTGACAATTCTCACACAAGCTAGGAATGCAAAAGCACGTGGCTTTCCCTGGCATTGAAGTCACCTCTGACTTGGTGGTTCTACAGAGACAGACCAAAGCACTGCTCAGTCCTGGGCCGAACACAATTGTTGCTGGCCTTGAGCCGTTGGTGCAGCCTCTTGGCCAATCCACCTCACAAAGGTCTTCCTCTTTTTTTGCTGTCCCTCTACTTTACCAAGCACGATGTCCTTCTTCAGGGACTGGTCCTTCCTGATAATATGTCCATAGTATGAGAGAGAAAACCTCGCCAACTTCCTCCTAAGGCACATTTTGTTTATAGTTCCTCCAAGAAAAATTTGCCCTCTTGGCAACCTATAGGCATTTCACTGTTCTTTGCCAATGTCAGGATTCAAATGCATCAATGCGTCTCCGGTCTTCTGTACAAACTGCACAGCTTTCCCCTGTACATGAAGCTATTAAGACTACTAAAACTTGGGTTATGAGCACCTTAGCCCTCAAAATGCTATCTTTGATCTTCACACACCTTGAAGAGGTTTTTTGCAGCAGATTTGCCCCATGCAATATGCTGTTTGATTTCTTGACTGCTGGTACACTTAGATTGTGGATCTAAGTAAAATTAAATCTTGGACAACATCCATATTTTCTGCATTCAACAGACTGATAGTACTTACTGGTTCAGTTGTGAGGACTTTAGTTATCTTTATGTCGAAATCATGGATCTTCATCAGTAAGTGCTTCGATCCATCTTTGCTTTGGGGAAGCAAGCTTGTATTATCTGCCAATTAATGTTAATGAGTCTTCCGCCCAACTTTAGACTGTATTCTTGTTCACATAATTCAGTTTCTCAGATTGTTTGCCCAGCATACAGACTGAATGAGCATCATGAAAAGACACGCTGTGTTGCACATCCTTTTGAATTTTTAAGACACACAGTATACCTTTGTTCTGTTGTAACAATGGGCTCTCAGCCTGTGTACAAGTTCCTCATGAATGTAATTAAAGTGGTTCTCAAATTCCCACTCTTCATGGTGGTATCTGTCATCTGCGATATTGGTCACATATTAGTAAGAAATTTTAAAGTGAAACCATTTAGTTTCTTACAAGAGTTCCTAAACATTGAAAGAATCACTGGAGATCTACCGGTCCTTATGAAACATCAGGCCTTGAAAAGTCTATGGAATGCAGTTGTTATCTGACACTCAAATTCAACAGACAGATTTGATTCAGCAGCAGCTGGTTTCTCCTGGTTATTGTTTGTTTGTTTGTTTTTTCTTTTTGTTTGGGGTTTTAAACAGTTAAAGACGTGAAGCTAGAGGCCTCCTGGTAACTGGAAACAGAAAACAAAACAAACAACCTGAGGACACTGCTGTTGTACAGAAGAGCTTTCAGCAATCTTCAGAGAAAAGACATGCCAGGTCTGTAAACAAGGACTTTTAAAATAAAATGCACACTGGGTTTTAACGAAGTACATCTAGTGCTAAGCCATGACGTTATTAGTGAACGCCCTGTTCTTTCTGCTTGCCTTGAAATAGGTTCCATTAATTTACTTGTTTTCTTCTATGCACATATTTCTCAAAGAACAAGCAGAGATGGCTGAGAGTGGCTTTGAAAGTGACACAGAAAGGGCTAAGACTCTGACCAGCTATCTTAATTCAAAGTCAATGTGACCACCAGAGAATTCTGCTGCCCCGCCTAGCAGAAATGGCGCTTGTCTTTGTAGACAGGTGGTCCCCACTAGTCATGTCTGGCCTTAATTGCTGGTTCAGCCATCCATTTCGTCCTCTCTCAGATCCCGAACTGTGAAATAGGATTACGCATGCCTTGCAGACTTACCGTGAAGATATACAACTATAGGCATGCAGTGCAGGGCACTTATAAGCGATCATTTTCAGAACTGTTATTTCCCAAATACCATGCAGCCACGTACTGTAAGCATAAGACTTTCAGACAGTGAAGTGAGAAAAAGCAGACAGATACGTATTTGGGAATAATCACTGTGGGCACCACCTTAGCTCTGAGTTCCCTGGCTAATGTGTACACTTTGGTTGCCCCTGAAAACAAGGGAAAATGAGTCCTGACATAATCTCAGCCCCGTCTCCTTTCCTTGTCTCCCTCTGACAAACAGTCCAAGGGTCGCTGTGACAAATTACAGACACCTTTGGAGGAAATGCAGACTCCAAGACAGTGAACACTCAAACCACAGGGAATTCCCTGGAATGCCTCTCCCTCCCTGAGCTGGGCTCTGTCTCAGTTTAAAATCTCTGTTTACTCTACCACCACAGAAACAGACCATTGAAGTCAGGGCTTTGTCTAGTACCTCTTAGATGCCGCCTCACAGCAGATGGGCCTTTGGCTCCATTCTAGATTCTTAAGCAGGTCCACAACCCATGTCCCTCTATCTTCCTCTGAAAAATCAGGAAGCAGGCCTTAACTGGGGAGCGAAGAGGTAGCAACAAAGAAAATCCAAAAATGGAATGACCAGCTAAGCGGGCAAGAACAGAAGAGGGGCTGCTTTTGTCTTGTGATTTGGGGTGGGGGGTGGCAGTCAGGAAGGCAGCAGTCCTCCGCTCTTTCCTCTTTCCTACGGTCATGTTGCTGTTAATGTTAAAGAACCACACACACTCACTGCCATGGAGTTGATGCTGACTCACAGTAAGCCTGTAGGGTAGGGTAGGACCAGCCCCCTGAGAGCTTCCACGGTTCTAACTCTGTGACTCTTGATGGCAGGAGAAAGCCCCATCGGGCTGGTGGTTTCGAACACTGACCTTGGGGATCACAGCCCAAAACGTAACCCTTACACCAGGTTCAGAGTGCCATCAGAATGATCTGGCTCATAGCGACCCAGGCCCGACAGAATGAAACACAGCTTGGCCCTGCATCCACCTATTTTGGAGCTCAGTGTTGCAGCCACGGCCAAGGTCTTCCTCTTGTTCATTGCCCCGCTAGCATCCCAAACATAATTCCTTCTTTAGGGACTATTTGCTCCCCATAAAATGTCCAAAGTATCTCAGACGTGAAATTTTCTCTGCTAAAGAACATTCTCGCTGTCCTTCTCCCAAGACAGGTCTGTTTATTCTTTTGGCCTGCTTTCCATGGTCTTCACCAGCACCATAATTCAAATGCATCTATTCTTCTCTGGTCATCTTTCTTCGATGCCCAAATTTCACTTGCCCAGGAAGTGCTAGGACCCAGCACACCTTAGTCTTCAAAGTCACATCCTTCCTCTTCAACATTTTAAAGAGTTCTTATGCACCAGATTTGCCCGGTGCCATACATCATTGGACTTATTGATTGTTGCTTCCATGAGCACTGATTGTGGACCCAAGGCAAGATGAAAGCATTCAATACTTCAATCCTTTTTTCCCCCTTGCCATGATGGTACCTATTGATCCAGTTGTGAAGATTTTTGTTTTCTTTACATTTAGTCATCTGTACTAAAGAGTGCAGATTTTGACCTTCACCAGTAAGTGCTTCAAATCCTCCTCACTTTCAGATGGCAATGTTGGGTCATCTGCAGGTTGTAGGCTGATAATTCAGTGATATCTTTTTTTTTTTTTTTTCAAATGTAGAAGACCAACATTTGAATCGCCTAGGGCCATTGTTCACAAGGCAGATTCCTGTGTCTTGGGGAATCACAAGTTGATTTGCAACCTTAGCATCTGTATTTGTTAATCCAGCCCGAGAATCCCTGCCTTCACGGATGAGTCAATGAATGAGTGGGTAAGTATATAAGTAGTTAATGTCATAGGTAGGTAGATGATATATACATAAATAAATAAACAGACAAGGAAGACTGTTTGCTACCAGTCACTTCATCCTATAGTAAATAGACTTAAATCCTTTGGGCATTTGGAGATGAAAAAAGGGAAGGGAAGAGACAAGACTGGGGGAACTCAGAATGGAATAAAGAGAAAAAGGAATTCAAAGAGGAGTGCTGGAATATTAAGTAGCAAATAACTTCTTACCATGTTTTTTTGTTAACAATTGGACCCAGACACCAGCCTTAACCTGTGGAAGACAAGAGCAACACCACACACACCACCACGGAAACCTCAGTTAGGTTTGTGCAATTTCAATTCAGACCTAAAGAACTGTCCCCATCTCCATACCTAATGCCCCCTTGGGGACCAAGAGGTTACAACTTGGCTTCTACACACTGCCTAAGACCCACAGGGCAGCAACTGATTTCCTGAGTCAGAACACCATTAGTTTAGTAGCCTTGGATCATTTCTGTTGACTCATAACTCGGAAAAGTAGTAACAGAGCCTTACTGTTGGCAGAGAAAGCCAGGTGTAGTATAGAGCATCCATCTATGAATAAGCCATCTTTAGGCATGTCTAGGGAGTCCCTAGGTAGCACACATGGTTAAGCATTTAGCTGCTTAGAAATGTTAACAATTCTACCCCACACAACTTACCTTGAAGAAAGTCTTCATTATCTGCTTCTGAAAGATTGAAGCCACGAAACCCTGTGGATCCAGGTCTACTCTGACCCACATGAAGTCCCAGGAGTCAACTCAATAGTTACTAGTGCCAGTTTCCAAGTAGGTACTTCTCTGCGGGAAGACTTCTGCTTATTTTCTCTGTCTGCTCGAGCCACCTAATTCCATTGCACACAGCACTTGGTAGGGACTGGCTTTGGGTCAGATCTACTTTTCCTTTGTAAGATCTGAGGATGCTCTTTTCTTTAAAAACACAAAACTCAAACTCACGGCCATCAAATTGATTCTGACTCCATAATTCCAGAGGTCATAGCAGAATTGCCCCCACAGAGTTTCTAAGGCTTTAAATCTTCATGAAAACTGACATCCATAACTTTCTCCCACAGAGCAGCTGGCAGACTCCAATTACTGACCCTTTGGTTAGTACTGGAGCACTTAACCTCTGCACCACCAGGGCATCTTCTTTTCCCCCAAATGCCATGAAAACAATAAGAAGGAAGTCTGAGCACACCTAAGTCAGTACAATGACATGGAATTTTCCACAATTCACAAAATATGCAACCAACTATAATAATACAGTTAAAGTTCTAATATATTTCTACTGCTTCTTATAAGAAAGACCTGGCCTTTCAAATATTTCATAGTCCTGGGCCTCATTTCAGGTTCTTTTCAATGTTACATAAGAATTCAGCTTCCTGGAAAGCAAGAGGAGACATATAGAGGAAAATAGTTAAGAAATGAGTCATGGTTCTTAAGCAAAGTATGGGAGGGAGAAGGTCCTGCAAAGTAGTATGATGGTTGAAGTTATGTGTCAACTTGGCTTGACCATGATTCACAGTCATTGGCTAGTTGTATGATGATGTGGTTTGGCAGTTATGTCATGGTGTAGTTATCTTCCATTTTGAGATATGATGTAATCACTTCCATGATCTGACCGGATCAATTGTAAAGTGAGTTATCTTGGAAATGTGGCCTGTGTTCAATATTTATGGCTAGTCTAATAAAGCTTGCTGGATTTTTATTTGCAATATGTCACCATAATCTGACTCTATTTCTTAGGGCTAGTAGTCTGCCATATTTCTTGCCAATTTCCTCTGCATTCTGTGAGCCAGTGGCCTGTCATCTCACCTGCTGATCTCCGGTTCCTCAGCCTCTGCAACTACGTAAGTCAGAAGCAGCAGCAAACCTGACCTCTGACCCATGGATCTAGGACTTTCCAGTCTGTCTAGACACATGAGCCATTATATTGAGATATATTTCTCTCTGTGGATACATATATAAGTTTGTCCTGGGAACTTTAGACATGTTGTGAAGACAGACCAGTCTCTAAAGAGGAGCATCATGTTTGGTAGAGTAGTGGGGCAGAAACAAAGAGAAACATCCTCGGCAAGAGGGATTGACACTGTGGCAACAAGCATGGACTCAAACATAAGCACCATTGTAATGATGGCAAAGGATCTGGTACTGATTGTATCTGTAGGGTGGCTAGGGGTCGGAGCCTACCGAACAACACCTACCAACAAGCCTCTCTGATTTTACTGCTCTAGAAACCCAGCGCCACATAGGGTAATTAAAAGCAGAAGTTTCCAGAAGGAATAAGTAGCACGAGAGTTCTAATTGAATGGTCAAAGACAGCCCTAAGAGGACATGGAACAAAGACAGTAGTACCGAGACTACTCATAGGTGGCGCTGATCAAGAGCAAAAATATGCCCATGTCCTTTGCTCTCCAAGAAACTTCTAGGGAGGAGAAAATGACTATAACCAGTTTTCTACTTTCATATTTTGGGCCTAGAGCACCAAGATGTGGGTCTGTTTCCCACCACTGGTGAATTAATATAGACCAGTTTCATGGATTATGAATTAAACTTGAACAAGTGAAGTGAGAAATATTTGGATTGCCTTTGTTTCTAGACTGACCCAGGACGGTGGACTTGTCCAATTGGAAGATGTGAAAACACTGAGGAAGATGTCCATATCCGACCTTCTCTGCTTCCATACTGCCAGGAGGCAGGGGTAAGGCATGCCTGCATGCCTCTTTACTTATTCTGCCATCAATCGTTCCTCCCACAACATTCTAGATAGGAGCTGGTGTTTGATAATTTGTTGCAATGGCCGCACAGAACTCACAAACAATGCTTATTATAAACAGGGTTTGGGTGGGGGGAGTCACAGGCTGCCACAAATAAGGATCCATCAACAGTGAGGATACAGTAATTGGTCCACAGTAACGCCTCTCCTCAACCAGTAGCCAAATTTCTTTCTGAGCTGGCCTCTGTGTCAACCTGGCTCATTTACTTGGTCCCATTGTCTCTATGACAGTCTCTGGTCCCTTGGCCTCCACCATTTCAGTGTTCTCAAGCATGCTCTTCTTCCAGTGGTGATGGACTTTCTTCCTGTGTCTGAGATGGCTTTTATACCCAAAGGAGTGACTTTGATGGCGGTGTGGAGTTTGTCTTTCAGCAGACGACGTTCTCAAGGAAACAAAGGGTGAGACTTGGTTCACACCCTCTACTAAAATCAGGACTTATCCTACCTTAATTCTGTCCTGTAGTGTAGCTGAGAATTCCCTCCAAAGTGGGACTATAGCCACAGTCAGAAAATCTGGAATTGTAATACATCAAATAAGGGATTATGGTTTGAAGAGCCATATTAATAGACAGCAACTCAGAAGAGCACTTACATATGAGGGCAGCACTGGCTGCATTTAAGGCTCCCTGATTTCAAATCCTGGCTTTTCCCCTGACTAATTTATACGATGAGTGTCGAGTCCATTCTAATACATGGTGACGCTATATAGTGAGCAGACAGCCTCATCTTTTGCCCTTGAAGCAGCTGGTGAATTTGAACTGAGGGCTTGGTGGTGATCAGGTCAAGCTTATAAAATAGTAGCACCAGCAATCCCCATTAACGAGATGTCATTTGTTCTATATTTATTTCCCATGCCAGTTACCCTGAAGTTAATTGAGTCTCATAGCAACACCATGCATTTCAGAATAGAACTGAACTTCATGACATTTTCCGTGCTTGGTGTTTCAGACATAGATGGCCAAGCTCTTCTTTTGAAACACTTCTGGGTTGGCTTGAATCTTATGGTCCATAGCCAGCACCTTGCTATTTGCGTCACTCACGGTGCATCCTTCATAGCCAATGTGCTCTTGCCCTCTTTTTGTTCCCGCTTTATCCTAATGCTCTATCCATTTCTTAGCTCTCTCCATGTAATGAAAATGTCCACATGACAAATGCCCAAAGCTATTGCTGATAAAGAATACACATGATATCTGTTGCTGTCTCATGTGTTCCAACTCAGAGACCTATCGGACAGGATAGAACTGACACAGGATTTCCAAAGCTGTAATCCTTATAGGAGAAACCCCAGTGGTGAAATGATTAAGTGCTCCATGGTTAACCCAAAGGTTGACAGTTCTGAGCCACCAGCTACACAGTGGGAGATAGACTAGGCAGTCTACTTCCATCGACACCATAATGGTTTAATCTGTCTATCTGTCTCCCACAGAGTGGCCGGTGGGTTCCAACCACAGCCTTCTGTTAGCAATGAGTGCTTAAGGAGCCCTGCACCACTAGGCTTCCGGGGTTCAGATATCATCTGATTAAATGGCTGCATTAGGATATATCTACCCCCCCAAACTCGATTTTTAAAAGCTCCTCTCAAAGTCTGAAATCTCCATGATTAAATTTTCTTTCCCAGTTTTAGGCACTTCCTCCCAAAGACCTCTATGAGGATGCAAGGCCCTGCCTAGTAAAGCTAAGCCAATTGTTGTGAAGTCAATTCTAGCACATAGTAAGTCATGTGTGTCAGGGGAGAACTGAACATTATAAGGTTTTCAAAAGCTGAATTTTGAAAAGTAGCTCTCCAGGTCTTTTTTCCAAGGACCCTCTGGATAGAATCCCACAGCCCACCTTCGGGTGAGTAGGCAGACATGTCTAATTATGCACACCACCCAGTAATTCTGACAAGGAGTCCTGGTGGCATCCTGGGTGATGCACTGAGTTGCTAACCACTCAAGGTCAAGTTCAACATGACCAGAAGCCCCGAGGGAGAAAGATGAGGCTTTCTATTCCCATAAAGAGTTATAGCCTTAGAGATCCATAGGCACAGGTGTACCCTGTCCTATAGGATCTCTGTGAATTGGATTCGACTTGATGGCAGAGAATCTGGTTTGAATTTGGGACTCTGGAGATAGCCAGATTGTTTGTGAGTCCCCAGCTTCATCTGGTATGACAAGAAGGAGCAAGGAGATGGGTGATTTGGCCACAAAGATTCTTGCTCCCCAAAGGCTGCCTCAGGACAAGGGAGGGGGCCACAGGGCCTTCGGTGCTGAAAGAACTACCCTGAAGGACCTACCAAAATGCCAGCAGATGGGCCCTGGGAGGACTGTCCCACAGCAGGAAGAGGGAAACCCCAAAGATAAACTTTCTAGTTTGCCCATCAGTTAGAAATTTGATTTGAATTTCTAAAAGGTATTGTGGCAGTCATGTGCTTATGTGAATTTTATGATTGAAACATAGGGGTGGAGTCTAGCCTGTTAATCTGGAGATAGCCATGAGCTTTCTCCTGATAGGTCTGGGAAATCTCACAATATTTCCCTCGTGAAGATGAGACACTATCTTCCACAGTTGTTGGGAGCTAGTCTCAGAGATGATGAATCATGGACAAGACAAGATGGCAGCATCTGAGAAGCTGGAGGAGCCAACAGAGATACCACACAGCTTTGCCCTGATGGAGCCAGACCTCTGAAGCTGGGGCAGCCACATGGAGACCTCTGCCAGCGACGATTTACTTCTGCTGTTGATGGGCCCTAAGCCCTGGAAGTGAGGAGCCATGTGGAGACCCTTACCAGCGCCAGGATTCTGCACCCACTGACCTGTGACTTCGTGAGTCAGAAGGAGACTTTATAGACTGATTTCAGGTATATGGGTTAATATCAGACTTATGACTTTGAACAGGACTGGGCTCAATCCTGTTCCTCTTGTATATAAAACTTTTCCTTATATCTACATGCGTGTCCTTGAATTTGTTCCTCTAGTCTACCCGGACTAACACAGGTATGCTTTACATTAGGAGGTCTTTCCACTTGTGATAGGTAAGCTTGTGGTGCCAACATGGCCAAAGATGATAGGTAAGTCTGTTGTGACGACATGGCCAATGAACACACACGATCAATTGGAGGGTGGAGATAGAAAAGGCTGGGCCAGCTCTTCCCTTGATCTCTTTTCTTAGGATCTTGAGACCAGCAGGCTGCCTTGTTCATCCTGTGCCTCTACCTCTAAGCAACATGACCCATGGGACACCTCATCGTGGACTGTGTTGCTGTGAGTCGAGGTTCCTTCAAGTCCTGCTTCGCCACGCTCCTGGGATATACATCTCTTGAGCTGGGGACTGTTGGACTCTGTCAGCTGAGTGACTGTGGGTGACCTGCTCTGCTGTTTGCTGCTTGTAGCCAGATAGCCTGAATTGCTCTACAGAGGACCGCCCTCAAGACTCCAAAGACTGCCGGTCTACTAGCTGTCTCACCAAGCCATTGTACTGCTTTATAGGTTATTTAACTGTTTATTTCTTATCTTATATATACCCTTCTATCTATACAAATATATAAAGAGAAATACAAGCGTCCTGATTTTATTTCTCTAAGAGAAGCCTGTCTGACCCACCACTTGAACTACTTTGATGTTTTCATTGAGAAACTTCATGCCAAGGATGATGTTACTCAGACGTTAACCTTGGTGTGCAGACATTCCCTAGAAAAGGGTGTGTTTTAGCTTTTTGCTGCTTCTTTCAGAGGCCCTAAAATGGACAAACTCAAGTATTTTCTTTCCTACTGGGATCCCTTTTCTCCTTTTTTCTTCTATTTTTCCGTCCCTGGCTGGCGTTCTTCTCTGGGCTTCAGGGAACAATCTTTGGTGATTGATTCTCTGTGTCCTTCCTAAAATGACTGTGTTTAACCTGAAGTTTTCTTATTGTGAATTTTTGAATTCTACTGTTATAAGAGCAAAGTCAGGGACAGGAGAGCTAGTTTATAGAGTCAATGGGAAATACATACCACCAACATGATAATTAAACAAACGTATTCTTGTTTTTTAATACCTCTCAAGGTTTTCTAGGTATCTGATATGGGGTAAGTGGGCGTGTTAGTCTGAGTTGACTCGAGAAGTAAATTCATAGACATTCTTATGTGTACAAGAATGAGATTTATATAAAAAGTAATTATATATATATATATATATATATATATTAAAAATCTCAGCCCGTGGACTGAGCCCCAGTGGCGTAAGTGGTTGAGTGCGGGACTGCGGCCCGCGGGCTTGGCTGTTCAAATCCAGAGGCGGCTCTTGGGACTGGCACTGGGTAGTGCCCACAACCACCAGAGGCAGTGATGGCCACACAAAAAAAAAATCTCAGCCCAGTCCAGATCAAGTCCATAATCTGACATTAACCCATATGTCTGATATCAGTCTCTAAATTCCTCTTCAGACTCAGGCAACACATACAATGATGCTGACTGCAGGAAGATCATAGGCCATTAGTTGGAGAGTCTTGTGGTGGTGGAAACAACTCATCACAGCATTGGTGTGGTGACTCCTCAGTTCCAGGGCTCTGGCTCTATTAGTATAGCTCCATATGACTTATCAGTAGGAATGTGAAACAGAGAGAGAGTGGATCTGGCCTCCAGTGAGCCATTTATCTCCATTGAGCCTCCAAATGAGATCATCAAGCTGCGACCTCTTTGACAGGCTAAACTCCACCCCTTCATTCTTAATAGTCTCAAGTTGACACCAGATTATGTAACTATCGTAGTGGGCTTTTTATTTTCAAAAAGAAGACTGCCATAGCATGAATTTTAAAAAGCTTTGTACTGAATGAAATAAGTTCATCCCCAAAGGAAATATACTGTACAAAAAATAAATCTCTCTTACAAGAAATAAGCCAATACAGAAACTGAAACTATAGAAACTTGCCTGGTTATCAGGCAAGCGGAGAAGGGGAAGGAGGTTTTCCTGAGAGGCCATCGAGTGTATATTAATGATGGGGAAACAATTTGGAAAAGGATAGTGAGAATGATCACACAGCTTGAAAAATGTCACCAGCCACTGTAACATATACGTCTACATCATTGAACTGGCATATGTTTCCCTGGGTATTTTTTACCACCAGAAGAGAAGGATGACAACAGCTGTGCACACTGGGAAAATCAGGAGCTTTGGACCCAGACAGAGACCCATACCAATGAACACAGCCTCCTGCTTGCTGGGGGGCCAGACAGATTCTGTAAGGCCGCTCTGCGCTGCATCATTACATCATGGATGGACCTTGTTATGTTACAAGGGGGCATCATAAGGATGAGAAATAATTCTTAAACTCTAAGAGTGTTTTGGAAACTAAGTTTACCCACATTAAGTAATTAGCAAAGTGGCTGGCACTGAACATAATCTCTGGACATATATCCTTATCGATATTACTAATGAAAATTCCAGTGTCTAAGGAAAAAAAACTATGAAAAGAAAAGAAAAAAGAAAAAAAATGATCTGACAAGAACAGAGGAGATGTTGAGTAAATTACTGGAGTTGCTTGTGGAGGCACTTTGAGTTAAGGCCTGGCTGTCGGAACCTGAGCACTGGGGCAGTGGAGAAAAGGAGAGGCTTCCATGGACGAAGATGACCGAGAGCTGTGTGCAGAGGCTCAGAAGCAGCCCTGGTGTAGCAAAATAGCTTTTTATTATCATAAAAGCATATAAACAAGGAAGCAGAAAATTAGTCATTGTTTTAAAGCTACTTATTCAATAGCATTTATCTTTTTGTCTGATGATAAAAGTCGTATGTGTTCATATTGAAAAATTGGCATTGATGAAAAAATAAAATCTGCAAGAAATGAAATTACAATCATCTATAATGTAGGTAGAACCATTGATTATTTAGGGTAAATCTTGAAAGTCTTTCTTATATATATATTTACTACCTTTTTTCATACATATTTGCGATTATGTTGCAAAAATAGTATGCCTAATCGTTTTATATAATGTGAACATTGCCCTACGCTATTAGGTACTCAAGAGTATTTATCTTAAATATATACTAATAGGTAGGACACGGGGCGCCTGCGTGGCCTGGACACCTGTGGGCGCTCTGGGACACGAGCGGGATCAGCTTTCTATCAAATTAAGAAAGTGTGCTGCGAGGGTCCATGCGCTCCCGCGGATGAGGAACCGCAGCTCAGAAAGCGCCAAGGATGGGACAGGCTGAGCGTGAAGCGGAGCCCTTGTCTTCTCTTGGCTGTGGATGCGGAGCTGAGTCGGTTTCCGAGGACATCCTCATCGGATGGCAGCAAGGTGACCCAAGTGCCCAGCCGCCTGGCATCCCCTACCAGTTAACTAAAACCGGGTGGCTTAATAATAAATGTCAATATGAACTCTGTTATCTAAAGCAAAAACACATTTTTTTTAAAGATCTGCACAAAGTAAAGTCTAAGAAACAATGATGAACACAGTACCAAAGAACACCTCCAATGCCTAGATTGTAGAGTCAAAATACAGTTTTCTGCTAAAAGAAACAAAGATTTCTTGGAGATTCCAAGTCTGGGACAAGAAATGAACACAATGAATTTGCAACATCTTATGAGATACTAGGGTCATGTTGTCCAAAGGACTCGGGAACTTGAGGCAGCACTAAGCTAACATGGGATGATTTGAAAATCAATCGGGCAATAACTTCAATGAATGAAAATATATCAGATATGGATCCAGCCATGAGCTCTCAATGCAGTCACCATTCTGAAGGACACATTGGCCACTTTGAAAGCGGTGAGAGAACAAACTTATTCTTTTTGTGACAAGTGAAAGGAAAGTATCCTGATTCCCTTTTACAAATTGTTCCTTTAAAAACAATAAAAACCCAACATTCAGAACCCATCGCTTGGAAGTTGATTCTGAGTTCTGATGACCCCATGAGTCACAGAACATCACTGCACTCCATCAGTTTCCTTGGTTGTCACCTTTCTGGAAGCCAGTCGCCAGGTCTCTCTTACACGCTGCTGCCAACTGCCAACTGTCAACCTTCCAGGTCGAATACAGCCCAAACCGCTCGTACCCCTTAGTGACTTCCTATAGAGAGGGAGTTCTGTTTCTCTAAGTAGTCCAGCTCTCCAAGTAGGAAAGTCATAGCATCTGAGCCATCACCCTTTTACAGCCATAATATGTAACTAACTCTGGAATCACCAAAGAATACACCAACCCTCAAACAAAACAGAGTAAACTAGCTAACACTGCCTTGTTCACAATTAATTGCTCATCCCCTTTCCAAACTTGCCATGCTTTGTTGGCATGCCCCATTGACTTTGGCCTTGGCCAGGAGTTGAGCTTTGAATGTTGGAATGTAAGCAAACCTGACATATGTCACCTCCAAACAGGCTTTCGATGCATCTGTGTGGTTTGGCTCGACCCTCCTTGAGCTGTCCTCGACCATGGAAACAGCAAGAACCAAATAACGGCTGCTCCCATCCCCCGAGTAGGAGGAAGAAGACAACCCACAGCCTGGAGCAGAAGTAGAGTTATTCTGTAAGCCCTATGAGCAAGAAATAATGTCAGTCTTAGGAAGCCATTGAGACCTGGAGAGTTTGCTAATGAAGTAGTCTTGCCAAAAATATTAAACTTGCCTCTGAGTAAGTTTCCACACTCACTAATTACAGAAAATCTAAGGGATAGAAGGATGTGTTAGATAACATCAGGGGAATTCACTTAGCAAAATTTAGATGGTAAGAGACTCCAAAATACAAACAACTCAATTTCTTTGTAAAATAATAATAACAACAAAATAATAACAAGTAATAAAGAAGGTGCAGGAGGAAACTATAGGTGAAAAGGGACTTAGAGACTTTCCACCAAATATACTATGTATTTTAATTTCAATTTCATTGAGATCATGGATGGGCTCTTAGTTTGATTCCAAGTTTTCATTTTAATAAGTAATATTGGGACAAATATCTTGATCCATATATCTTTATACACATCTAAGATGATTTCCCTAGGATCAAGCCCTCAAGTTGAATTCCTGGGTCTAAATATGCACACTTATAAAGTTTTAGTGCCATATGGTTATGATTTGTTTTTGTTTAACCAATATGTATACACGAGTGAGCACCTATTAGTCCATCTTCTTCAGGAACTGGGCAATTTGACCCACAGATTAAAAAAAAAGTTTCAACTTGTTGAGGATTGGGATGGATCATCAGCACTAGAGAAGTTTAGAGAAAGGAGAAAGATCTGGATGGACTGAATGAGCCAGGAAACTTTAGTGGAGGTGGAGCACAGTCTGAGTCAGTGCTTAAAGAAAGGAAAATTGTGTTCAATTTGTGTTCTATAGACCCTTCCAGGTTGTAGAACACATTGTTGCTAGGTGCCATGGAGCTAGTGGCAATGCATAGCAACCCCAGGTATAACCAAACAGTCCTCTGCCGTCCTCACAACAGTCCTCATGTTGGGGACCATTATAGCGACCACTGTGACAGTCCACCGGGACCTCGGGATGTGCTGCCCTCATGACCTCCATGACCCTGAGCCCACTTCTAGGGCCTAGACATGCCTCTTGAGGCTGAGCCACATCACCAGCGAGGACACCACCCCAATCTCCAGGTCCATGGGTGGCCAAGGTGTGTGTATTTGCAAGTGAGAACTGGAGAGCTATGGCAAGTGTTTGCACACAGGCTGTGGTGTTCACACACATGACTACTTGGCCACTGAGGTGCTGGATGGAGTTGAGGGTAGGACAATAAAAGACTCAGCCAGAGTCCTCTCTTTCTACTCCCGGCCTAAGCCTACAACTGTTAAGACTTGTCTTGATCGGACTCAAGATTGTTTAAGACATTATTCCATCGCCAGGATAGGGGTTTTGAGCGTGGAAGGACAATGATGGGAAAGGAGTTTTGACAGATTACATTTGCAGCCCTATGGAGGGTGAGTTGAAAGGAGTAGGAAGGGAGGCAGGTAGCTTGGCTGAAAGGCTCTTGTAGTGACAGACACTAAACTGCAAAGATCAACTGGGATGGGGAGGGGAAGGGTAACCAGGAAGAATGCAAAGACTATTCAACTACGTGGTGACAGAACCTATGCTTTTGAAAAAAATTAGGCTACTGACTAAAACTTCTCTTGGTCCTTTCCCAGTGGATAGTTTCATTGGCAACCCTCAGAAATTTAGGATGGCAAAATGATATATAGTGGTGAAGAATAGCGTGTACTGTCTGAGACTGTATCACCAGAAACTTCCCTTTCCCTCATAAAAGTTAGTTGGATTTACAAAAGTGCTTCTGCCATGTGAATGCTTTCAGTGCTGAGATGACGGCTACTCTATTCTTCACTGCTCTATTGAAGAATCCATTTTACAATGCAGGAGTTTCCAAAGGAAAAGAGTGGGGGACAGGAGGAGAAAGGGCCTGGCAAGTTGGCCGCCATAGCCAACACTTCCACAGTTACACATCCTGGAAGGAGGTAGGAAAAAGCTCCCTGTGAAATTCTAGGGAGGGAGAGAAGGAGACGCTCAGCAAGGGAGCTGGAAGGCAGGGCAAGTGCTGCAATATTAAACAAGGAGGCAGAGCAGTTATCATAGCTGTTCTTCTGCAATAACTCTGTAATGTGTGTACTTAAAGAATGGATAGAAAGTAATTGATCTGGAGTAAAAGAGCATTAAAGCTTGGGCATATGGAAACCTGGGAAATGACCCTGAATTATATGTGCTTGAAATGGTTTGAATCCTTTGGCTTTTATAAGTCACCTTAAGAAAATATTTTGATAAAACATTTTGAGTGGAGGCAAATGGACTCCTCGGGGTGAAAAAGGACTCCGCTGGTTGAAAACAGACTGTATCACAAAAAAAAAAAAAAAAAAAAAAAGCGGTGAAAATTGTTGCAAGCATGCAAAAGGCAGCTCTTGCCTCCACATGTGTGCTGAGTTTTGTGACACACAATGTATTTCAGTTGCCAACAGTAGAACTCCCTACTTATCCTTAGAGAAAGACCCTGGATTGGGTGACATGGCCATTTGACCAATGTAGTTCTCTAAAGAGGATGCTCAAGGGGGTATAAGTAAATTCTGCCAGCAACTGGAAGACACAGCGACCAACTCATAAAGCGGATCAAGGCAGAGTCTCCAGAACTTCACCTGTAATACTTAACCACCTTGCCTCAATCTCCAAGTCATTGTGAGATGCAGAGTAGAAAATAAATGCAATGTACATTGAAAATATATTTATATGTGTGCATTTGTAAATTAATAGGAAAAGTCTTGGAATTCTGACACAGTTAATTCTCGGTTATTCCTCAAGTGATGAGTATTCTGGGCAACTATAGAAAGAGGAATAGAGTGGAGTGGGGAGAACAAACAGGTTTCAGTGTTAAACTATTTTTGGACCCTGGGCAAGTTGTTTAACTGCTCGGTCTCAGTTAGGTTATCTATAAAATGGGGATATAATGCTCTCTACTTCACAATATTGTCTCGAGAATTCAATGGGCTAAGATATAAAATCACTTATTTCCATGTCTTGCATTTAGTAAGGAAAATATACATATTAGCTAAATATCTTCCCACTTTCTAATTTTTTCCAATGATAGATCCTGTTTTTATAATAAGAAAAAACATGTAAAACCTATAAAAAAAAACGTCCTTTGTAACATAGGAAGTGTTTGTAACTGGCAGGCATTTTAATTCTTCTTGAAACTAAAATAATTTAAAACATGAAAGCAATATATCAAACAGAGAACAATGGCCATCAGCTTTATGTGGCTGCATCTGAAAAAAGAAAGCTTCTTAGAATTAAGGTTTTCATATGTTTGCATAAGCTGCTTCTGTTAGTTCCTTTATTTCATTTTATTTTACTTGCACAACAGTAAGGAGATCTTATACCTAGAACTGTTCCTGTGAGATATAGTCAATGAATATGGCCTTTCTAGAGATCATCCCTGGTGTAATGTATTGTACATGTTATACTCTGCCTGTGGCTATAATTCTATTTCGGGGAGAGGACTGTGTTCCACCAGTGGACAACATTTAGTTGGGATATATTCTGAGTCTTCACTTTACTAGAGGGTGTGACTCAAGTCATACATTTTGTTTCCATGAGGATATGTCCTGCTGAGAGACAAAAACCATATCTAAAATAAGGGGACTGAAGGATTTGGGTGGGAGGGGCACATGGGAGAGGGGAAGGCAGGGGAAAGGAAGTGGTGTTAACAAACCCAGGGACAAGGGAACAACACATGATCTAAAATTGATGGTGAGGAGGATAGGGCTTGATCAAGGGGCAATGTAACCAAAAGAAATTACTGAAACCCAAATGAAGGCTGAACATGATAGTGGAACAAGAGGAAAGTAAAAGGAAATAGAGGAGAGAACTAAGAGGCAGAGGGCATTTATAGATGTAAATATATTTATATATATAAATCTATTTATATAAATAGATCTGTGTACATATGTTTATAGGTTTAGTATTAAAATAGCAGATGGACATTGGGCCTCTATGCAAGTATTCCCTAAGTGCAAGAACATTTTTTTCTATTAAATTGTCATTCCATGATGCTCACCTTCTGACATGATGCTAAAGACAAAGAGCATTCATAAGCATATGTGGTGAAGAAAGTTGATGGTGCCCAGCTATCAAAAGATATAAGCTCTGGGATCTTAAAGGGTTGAAGATAAAAATAAGCAGCCATCTAGCTAAGAAGTAAGAAAGGCCACATGGAAGAAGCACAGCAGTCTTGTGATTGTGGGGTATCAATAGGATCAAGTATCAGGCATCAAAGACGCTGAACCAAAAATCATATCAATATGAATGAGACAGAGTATGGAGTGGAGCCCTTTGATAGGCAATTGGGTATTTCTTACAGAAGGTAATGGATAAGGGAAGGGGATGAGCCAGTCAGGGTGCAGTATAGCGCCAATGAAACATACAACTTTCCTCTAAGTCTTTAATGCTTCCTCTCCGCCCCCCCCCTCACTATCATGACACTAATTCTACCTTACAAATCTGGCTAGACCAGAGTATATATGTATATGGGTACAGATAAGAGCTGGAAACACAGGGGATTCAAGACAGATAAAACCCTCAGGACTACTCTATTGAGAGTAGTCATACCAGGAGGTTAAGGGGAAAGTGGGCGAAGACAGGGGGAACTGGCCACAATAATCTTCTTTTTTTGGGGGGGCATCACTGCCCAACAATAATCTTCTTGTAACCCCCCTCTCAGGAGGATGGACAACAGAAAAGTGGATAGAGGGAGACATTGGACAGTGCAAGACATGAAAAAAAAGACATAAATAATAATTTATAAATTATCAAGCGTCAATAAGGGAGGGAGTAGGAGGGAGGGAAAATGAGGAACTGATAGCAAAGACTCAAGCATAAAGAAAGTGTTTTGAAAATGAAGGTGGCAATGAATATACAAATGTGCTTGACACAATTAGATGGAAGAATCGATTGTGGTAAAAGTTGTACAAGCCTCCAATAAAATGATTTTAAAAATCAAAAACCACATCTCTGCATAAGAATGAGCCATCTCAGAAACAGGAACACTCTGGAGAAGAGCACACAATCTGCACATTTGAGATTTCAGTCTGAAGTGGAGGAAGCTAAGACCAAATGGTACCAGAGGCTGTAGTTTCAAGACCAGGGGACAGAGCAAAGGAGTCAGGCTGAGACCAGAGGCTGAGGAAAGGAGACCATGAGACAGAACAGAGAAGAGCACCTAGATTTGAGACTGTGTGGAGGCTGAGTGGAAAGCTGGCTTCCTGGTCCACAGAAAGGGAGGCAGAGGAACCACATGACCGAGAGGCTAAAAACTACAGAGTCTTGGCTGCTGGCTGAGGAGAGGTGCTGCTGTGGTCCAATGGCTATAACCTTCAGTTTTCGGATCCATGCTAGCCTGTCAACTCCAGAATAAACTTTCTTAATCATAAATGTTATCTGTGGTTTCTGTGTGACCATTGCCATGAATTATCAAACCCAACAGAACAATAGCATGCTATGGGTAAAAAAGGATGCTGGAGGGTGGAGGTATGTCTGCCTTGTGGCCATCAGGAAGCCAGAAGAACTTAGAAATGGCCTCCCGCATGCTGTGCTTGAGGAGCTCTGGTGCATAGCGGTTTACACATTACTAACCATAAGGTCAGCAGTTCAAAGCCACCAATCACTCTTCAAGGGAAAGATGAGTCTTTCTACTCCTGTCAAAGAACAAACTGATCTCGCTTGGAAGCAGTGTGGCCAGAGTGCTCCTGAGAGGAAAGGCTTCATCTTACATGCTTTGGGCGAATGTTCAGGAGAGACCAGTCCCTTGAGAAGGACATCATGCTTGGTTAAGTGGAGGGGCAGCAAAGGGGAGGAAGTCCCTGAAGGAGATGGATGGACACAGTGGCTGCAACAATGGTCCCGGACATAGGAACAGGTGTGAGGATGACGCAGGACCAGGCATGGTTTCATTCAGTTGTGGATCTGTGAATTGAAACCAACCAATGGTACCTAGCCACAACAACATGTCAGAAATCCAGAGTGCAGTTCTACTCTGCCCTATAGCATCAAAACGAGTTGGAATCAGCTTGATGGCTGTGGGCTTGTTTGCTTTTTATGCTGTTTTCACATCCTGAGACTCTACACCTACTTTTTTAAGGCTTGCAATGTATATTTATTCATCTCAGAAAATTCATTAGACTTTTAAAATATATTTTTTATTTATTAAAAGATCCTTTTATTGGGGGCTCATACAGCTCTTATAACAATCCACACATCAATCATGTCAAGTATATTTGTACAAATGTTGCCACCATTATATTTGAAAGATTTACATTCCATTGAGCCTTTGGTAGCAGCTCTTCTTTTTTTCTGCTTCCCCCCACACCTGGTGACTCCTTGATAAATTACAAATTATTATTATTATTTTCATATCGTACATCTATCACTGTCTCCTTTCCCCCATGATTTCTGTTGTTTGTCTCCCTTGGGAAGTGTTTATGTGTTGACTATTGCAATCAGTTCCCCCTTCTTCCCCCTTCCCCCCCTCCTAGAATGTCTACTTCCATTATTGTTTTTGGATTAAGTATGTTGTGAGTTCTAATCTCTTATGTGTACCTGTGTACATGCTGTAGTCTAGCCCACAGATACATCTTTAATAGGCCAGCCTCATCTTTCTCTCATAGAGAAGTTGGAGGGCTTGAACTGTTAGCTTTTCAACTGTCCCAAGGGGTAAGTCAGTTTCAACTAGATGGCAATAGGAAATGCGTGTCTCCCACACTGCTTTGTTCCCACAAATGCAACATCAATAGTTCGGCGTTCAGGGGTGGGGGCACCTTGCTTAGTTGTCTAGGCTGTACTGCATGCGTGTGCTTTAAGAGTTTAAAAAGCTGTTGCCCCCACTGGAGATAAACAAATGACTGCAAAATGGTTGTCATCAGCAGCTCTGATCAAGAATCTGGACCTTATGGGCAATAAACTTCTCCTGAGACCAGACTTCTCTGCCCTCGCCTCATGCTGCCATGGCCACATGTAAGCTTGGCATGTACTCGACAGTGGGCTTTAGTGTCTAAGGGGTGGATCTTGGGGGGCCAATGGCTATTCTATCAAGAGTATCCAGCTGGCCAAGCAAGGCCAATGCTGAAGAAATATATTTTTTGAACCGTTCAACTCCCTGGGCAGTTTCCTCTTACTGTTCAAGAAGGGTGAGGAAATGGCAGTGTCACACACACACACACACACACACACATACACACACAGCTTTAGGTCAAATTATTACCCCAGAACCAGTTGGAGACCTCTTCAAACAGACTGCTGCAATCACCCTTTCAATCCAACCACTACACTTTGCAGGTAATTGCAAGCCAGGGGCAAGCCACAAATATCATTAAGTACAGACATTATCGTTCCTAACGCCTACAAGCGCCATCATAATAATGAACGACCAATAGGTTCAGGTCCCCCAATCATAAGGACTATATACTTCACCAGGACTCTTGAAAACCTGATGAATGGAAGAAATCCCCAGGCTGTAGGATTTGTTTGGAGACTAGATGGACTCAGAAGGACATGGTTAATTGAGGAAAAACAAAACCAGTGATGATGGCTTTATCTTAAATTTAGGGCTCAGAAAGTTTTTCTTCTTTGGGAGTTCAGTTCTCTCCCTCCAAAGATTCCTTTTTGTCTTTTTTCCCATGAAACTTTTCCCACACCTCTCTAACCTAATTGGCAAACAGAAGTAAATAAACCCTGGGCATCCACCCAGGCATTCTGAGGGAATTTATAGCTCGTATTGTGTACATATTGATCAAAACGGGCACCCTGCCACTGTCGATGAGGTCCCTGGCAGGCAGGTCTCAGAAAACTGAGAAAAATTATAATAACCAGAAATGGCAGAGTCTCTAAACATTTCAGCACATGGCACAAATAAAGCAGACTGATCTTTCTAAGAAGAAAACACTCCCAATCAAGCTGATAAAACAGACTGTTTTGCAGTGTGAGGTATGTCAAGTGGAAGATGTCAGGGGTCTTGCTTTATTTCCACTTTATTATTTAAAGCATTGCCAATCTATGGTGGGCAGAATATTTGCTTTCGAAATATCAGTTTTGCGGTAGACATCGAAGTTTAGGAGCAAACAAGAGTTCCCTCGTGGTAAAGTAGCATAATAGCAGAGTCTGCAAGAAAAGCACACTTTAGCATATTTCATAGATAATCAAAAGAAGGAATTCTTTCCATTGTGATCAAGTTGTTTTGACTCATGACATTCGGTATATGCCAGAGCAGAACAATGCTCCATTAGGTTTCCCATAGCTGGTGTTTGAATAATGAGATTGGTAAACCCATCTTCCAAAGCACCTCTCCATGCCTTTGAACCACCAATCTTTAAATTAGCAGCCTTAAGTGTTTGCATCCCCCAGAGACGCTCTGAAGAAAATGATTGATTCTGCGTGGGATAAAATGTGGTCTTTGGGCCTGAGCCCCGGTGGCGTAGTGGTTGTGCACAGGACTGCACCCACTGGGATGGAGGTTCAATTCCAGCTTCACAGGAGCAAAGGCTGGGCCTCCTACTCCCACCACAAGAGGGCAGTGGTGCCCCCCCCCAAAAAAAAACAAACCAGAAAAAATGTGGTCTTTGAACTTCCAGATGGATTGTGTGGCAGTCACCTAATCTGGTGAGGATGAAGAGTGTAGGGGTGGAGTCTAGCCTGTCAGTCTGGAAACAGTCAAGAGGCCTCTGTGTGGGCATGGCCTTCTCCTCTGAGAATTCAGGGAAATGTGGTACTTCCTTCTTGGAGGCGGAGACACTGTCTCTCTGGACTCACTTCCTTAGAGACTTTGTCTGACAGCACTCACTTGGAGGCACTCAACTGACACAGATGACTTCCTGTGAGACATCCCTGAGGACAAGCCACATGGATCTACCCTGATGTAGTGCTGGGTGCTGGAGCAGCCGTGTGGAGACCCCTGCCAACATCAAGATGCTGACACTACCACTGATCCGAAGACTTCTACCCACTGGCTGGTGAGCGTCTGCATTCAGCATCATGACACGTGCTTCGTAGAATCTGAAGAAGACGTTATAGACTGGCATCAGACCTATGGGCCCATATCAGACTTGTGGGCTTGGGCTGGACTGAGTTGGAACCCTTTCTTAATGTAACTTTTACATAATTGCCTTTTATATAAAACTCTCTTTTATACACATATGTATGTTTATTAATTTGTTTCTCTAGTCTACCCGGACTAACACAGGTAGTAAGTCAAAAAAAAATGCCTTAGAAAATTTTAAAATCTGATATGACTTATCCAGAAAATAAGTATCAGTATCTTTTATTTGCCAAGTACAAATAACTAAACAAACTAAACCTATAGCTACCTACTCAATTCCAACTAACAGCATCTTTAGAGAGGGGTTCTGAGACTAAACTATTACAGGGGTAAACTGCTTCATCTTTTTATCACAGAACTGACCTCTCTGTGGACATGGCTTTCTCCTAAGAATTCCGGGAAATCCAGCCGTATTTCCCCCTTAAAGGTGAGGTACTCACTACTCAGTCCCTTGGAGACGCTTTCCTAACAAAATGCAAGGCTGACTCCCTGTGAGACATCGCAGAGGAGATGCCACAGGGGCGCACCCCTATGGAAGTAGACATCTGAAGCCAGAAACGCCACATAGAGATTCTTGCCAGTGCTGAGATGCTTGAGAAGTCACAGAGAGTCCCCTGCCAGTGCTGAGATGCTTCTACTGCCATGGATACACAAGACTCTGGACCCATTGGCCTGTGATTGTCATGGAGTCATTCCATGTGTTTCCTTAGTCTGAAGAGGACTTCAAAGATTGGTAATGGACATAAGGGCTAATCTTGTACTTATGACCTTGGACTGGACTGGACTGGGATATTTCCTTAATGTTCAATTGCTCTTGTATAGAAACCTCTTTCTTATACACTTCAATGTCTATGAATTTTGTTTCTCTAGCCTACCCAGACTAACATATCCGGTGTCTATACACAGCACTTCACTAAAACAACTCTTTCTTAAGACATCATTTTCCCAATAAGTCCAACAGAAAATATTCTCATCTCAGTTATTCACTTTTCCACTGGCCATTTCCTTCCTGAAATGAAATCCTCACCACCCTAGTGGCACACTAGGTTACGTATTGGCTGCAAACTACAAGGCTAGCAGTTCAAACTAATCCCTTGTCCTCTTTTTCTCAGAAAAAGGTCAAGGCTTTCTGCTCCTGTAAAGATTTATGGTCATGAAAACTCCGAAGGGCTGCCCAACTCTGTCCTGTTGGATCACGATAAGTTGGGATGAACTCCAAGACAGTGTTTTTTTGGCTAGTATGACTTCATCCTCCCTAGCCATCTTCCCCTGTGTCTGACTACTACTTGTCACCCTGCCATTGGTTCCTGCCTTCCATTTACCCCTTTAAGAGGTTCGTGTTGCCTTTTGTGCTACGTGTCCACCTGTGACACCAACCCCAACACTGGCTTCAATCCCCATCTATTTTCTAATTATTTTATAACCCTCCCCATCTCTCCCCACCATCTCCTTGCTGAGCCCTATAGCCATATTTCCTGTTGTCAATTAACTGGGAGTCACAGAACGACCCTCATAAACACAAAAGCAACATACCTAAAATCAAACCCAAGATTCCTCCCCATGTTCTTGCATGTATCGGAACATTATTTAACTTTATGGCTGAAAAATGTGTATAGAGAGCAAATGTTTATTCCTCTGTTGGTGGATGTTTAAGTTGCTTCCACCTTTGGGCTATTGTGAACAGTGTTGCAGTGAACACTGGTTGCATCTCAACCGTAACCTCATGTGAGACCCTGAACTAGAACCACTAGCTAAGTCGTTCTTGTGAGGCTGATCCTTAGAAATGCTGCTGGGTAACAAATGGTGATTGTTCTCTTAGGGCAATATTTGAGGCAGCAATAGATAACTCATCCATGCATAGTTCTGAAACAGCATGCAGCATATTAGAAAATAGCCCCTCCCTCTGCTTTGCAATTCTTTGGCTAAGGACCAAAGGACAAGGACAAGAAGAGGGAAATGTTATTTTTCGAGGCAGAAACGAAATTTATGGAACTCATTAACCCACGGAGTGTAATAGACTGAACATATTTCGAGGTTCAAAAAAGGGCTTCGCTACATTTATGGATGATATTCATTTATTCAAAAGTCAGTTAACAGCACCTATTCTGTGTCAGTCATTGAGTTCAGGATGGTAGGAGCCTGCTTGGTAATTAGGGAAGATGATTTCTGCTCTGAGGAGGCATCTGGAGGTCTATTGAGTTTGCTGTTAGAGCAGACAACCAACTCCCCTCCTCCCACCCCAAACCACATCAAAATGGCCCTCTGGGAGAGGACAGGGTTGGGAAGGACAGAACTGGGAGAGTATTAATTATACCCTGGTCTTTGCGGTGACTGAGTGGATACTCCTGGACCTTTATGGTAGACCTCTCTTCTCTCATCTCTACAGCATCCAGGGAGGCCACTCTAGTCATTTGCGACCTGTCCACTTGGAACACACACACACACACACACACACACACACACACACCTTCCAGTAGACAGGAAAAGGAAAAGGGGCACATCCCAGAGGGTCTTGCCAGGCCATGCTGTTTGGTTAAGAAAATATTAGATGCTAACAAGAAATGTGTCGCACCAGCTAACAAAAGATATAGCATCTGGAGTCTTAAAGGCTTGAAAGTAAATAAGCAGCCATCTAGTTCAGAAGCAACAAAGCCCACATGGAGGACGCACACCAGCCTGTGTGACCATGAGGTGTCAAAGGAATCACATATCAGGCATCAAAGAACTAAAAGTTATGTTATTATAAATCAGGGGGAGTATAGATTGGGGACCCAAAGTTCATAAATAGCTGAAGTGACATCCTTTACGGAAGGGTCGCTGGGAGGAAACGAGCCATTCAAGGTACAGTATAGCAACAGTAAAATATACAACTTTCCTCTAGTTCTTAAATGCTTCCTCACACCCACTATCATGATCCCAATCCTACCTTACAAATCCAGCTAGACCAGGGGACGTACACTGGATTGGAAACATGGGGAATTCAAAACAGATGATCCCTTCAGGACCAGTGGTGAGAGTGGTGATACTGGGAGGGGGGAGTAGAAACAGGGAACTAATTTCAGGGATCTACATGTAACCTCGTTTTAGGGATATGGACAATAGGGAAGTGGGTGAAGGGACACATTGGACAATGCATGATATGACAAAATAATGATAATTTGTAAATTATTAAGGGTTCATGAGGGAGGGGGAGTGGGAAGGGAGAGGAAATATGGGAAGTTGATATCAAGTGCTAAGTAGAAGGAAAATGTTTTGAACTTGATGATGGAAACAAATGTACAAATGTGATCTGCATACAGTGGATGGATGTACTGATCGTGAAGAGTTGTATGAGCCCCAATAAAGTGATTTTTTAAAAAGAGAAAAGAAACGTGTGGCACACGTGGAAATGGATATATCTAAGTTAAGCAGAGTCCATGGGAGCGGGGAGGGGACCCCCAAGGATAAAAATACAGTGTAAATAGTCGAAGGATGCAGATGATGTAAGTGCTGGTAGGTGACAAGTGTTTTCAAACAGCTATTAAGGAGCCTGCAATTAAGGTGTTGGAGGTGTTTCTTCAGCACGCGTGTGGACACTCCCAGAGAAATCCATCCTCTCATAGAAGAACAGTGGTAGGTGTGCGGAGCGGCTTCCGTGCCCCAGGAAGGCACAGCGCTTCTGGAGAAAATGCAAGCCCCCCTCAAGTCGAGTCAATCTAACCTGTGGAAAGATATAATTTGCTGCAGCATTGAGAGCTGGCAGACAGCAACACCTCCCTAGGAGCCTGCCACTTTTTCTACAAACCCCAAACAAAGATGTTTGAGAAAAAAAAAAAAAACAACCAAAAACCGACTGCTGAGCCTGGGGAATGTACTTCCCTATCTAGCGCCGGGGAAAGGATCTGTGGGACGCTGCTGCCGCTGTCAACCACGGACACGTGTGTGCTCACACCTGCAGCCTCTCCACAATGCGACCTGTGCCTCTGCGCAGCCAGGCCGCAGACAGGGCGCAAGTCCAACCCTGAAGATCTCAGCCCAGCGATGCTGGTGCTTTGGTCCAAATGCTGACTCACAATTAAAATGGTTGAATAGTCCGGACTGCTACCTTAAAAAAAAAAAAAAAAAGCATCAGACCAAGATCAATTTTGGTGAGTGAAACACCATCAGAATTTCGGGACTGCTGTTGGGTCAATTCTGCAGGGTACTCCATAGGCTTTGGAATTGGATCACTAAGGTGGTTTTGAACCGCCAACCTTCACAGCTACTAGTAGAGGATATGTCTGTGCTAACCAGGGATTCCTTTAGGGGTATATTTCTCTAAGCCTGGTTCCTAGACCAGCAGAACCCTTATGACTGTCGTAGAAGTTGGGAGAAATGCCCATTCTCGGGCCTCATGCCAGCCCTCCTGAATCTGAAATCAATTACAGATTGGTTGGGTGGGTCCCAACAAAGGGTATTTGAGAAGCTTCTGTGCGATGTTCTTCTACATCAAAGCTTGAGAGCTACTGCCTTCCAGCCTTCAATAACAATCGCCTTCTGAGGTGTGCTATAGAACCCTGGAAGGGCACAGGAGAACTTACGTGGTTCTTTCCAAAATGTATAAAGTACTTACAGGGCTGAGCCCCAGTGGTGTAGTGGTTGAGTGCAGGACTGCAGGCCACTGGCTTGGTGATTTAAATCCAGCGGCAGCTCTCCAGGAGCAAGGCTGGACCTCCTACTCCCACTAGAGGACAGTGACGCCTCCCCCCCCAAAATAAAGTACTTACAAAGCATTTTCGCCCTTTTAGGCAAGAATTTCTGGCTTCTTTTCTCTTCTAACTTTTTGTCATACACCACAGCAGGTGTGGTGGTCTTGTGTTTATGTTAATTGCATGATTGAGATGTAGAGGTGGAGTCTAGCCTATTAATCTAGAGATAGCCATTGATAGCCAATGAGGCCTCTGTGTGGGCATGGCTTTCTCCTGAGACTTCTGGGAAATCTCACGATATTTCCCTCGTGGAGATGAGAAGCTTATTTCCCCAGTTGTTGGGGGTTAGTCTCAGAGACAATGAATTACGAACAAGACAAGATGGTAGTGTCCGAGCTCCTGTAGGAGCTGGAGGAGAAGCCACACGGCCTTGCCCTGATGGAACCAGACCTCTGAAGGGGGCGAAGCCATGTGGAGAGCCCTGTCAGCGATGAGTTACTTCTACCACCACTGGATGCTGTTGATGGACCCTGAGCCCTGGAAGAGAGACCCCTTGGGGAGACCCCTGCCGATTCCGGGACTCTGCACCCACTGGCCTGTGACTTTGTGAGTTGGAAGGAGACTTTGTGGACTTGTGTAGGGCATATGGGCTAATATCGGACTTATGACTTTGAGCTGGGCTGGGATGCTTTCTCAATGTCCCATTCCTCTTGTGTATAAACCTTTTCCTTATATCATTATGCGTGTCTATGAAATTTGTTTCTCTAGTTTACCCGGACTAACACAGCAGGGGTCCTCAAACTTTTTAAACAGGGGCTTGTTCACTGTCCATCAGATGGTTGGAGGACCGGAATATGGTAAAAACAAAACAAAACAACTATGAACAAATTCACTTTGGGCCCGGGATGAGTCTGCTGCTAAGCAGGACAGCAGCAGTGGCAAAAACACCCGGTGGGCTGGATAAAAGTCCTCAATGGGCCACGTGTGGCCCAGGGGCTGAAGGTTGAGAACCCTTGTTGAATCACAGTAAATCCTAGAAACTATCTCCCCAAGTTTGGTAGACTGTGAAGTTTAGGAGCCCTGCCCTGCAACAACTAATCTAAAGTCCTCTACTGAATGTACTAGTGGGCCTGTTTCTTCCTAGAGGTGAGGGTCAGACAGGCAATGATGCTCATGTGTGGATAGCAGGGTGGCAAATAAGCAGATGCTTCCAGGCATCATGAAACATCACTAGATTCAGTCTGGGTTCAGACAAAACCAAACCTTAACTCACTCACATTCGCTCCCTGCCTTGGGTTAGGTGTGACTCACAGAGACCCTATTGGATGCTCTTGAACTGCCCCTGGGAGTTCCCCAGACTATAACAGAAACCTTAACCCAGTAGTCCCTGGGTCCATTCAGACTCATGGTGACCAGGTATTGTACAACAGAGCTTAGGGTTTTCATAGCTTCAGAAGAGATCTCCAGGTCTTTCTTCCAAGATACTCCTGAGTGGGTTTGAGCCAACAATGTTTAAGCTAGCAGCCCAATGCAGAACTTTTGGGATCTGCAAGGCAGGCGAGGCAGGCGTAGCTGTGGCTGCTCATTGAAGTCCGGTTGATGCTCACCCCGGGTGGCTCCATGTGTGCAAACTAGAATTTGTCCTTGGGGCTTATGAAGGCTGGGACCTTTCAGCCTCTCTTTCAAGGTGCCCTTTGGTGTGTTCAAACTAAGCTACGAGTTCAAACTGCTATTGTTCCTGGCATCCAGAGCCTCCCGGGACCATGACAGTAACAACACTCTCTGTTCCTGTCACTCAGTTTTCTTCACCTAGAGAATGTGGACTGTCTTCTAAATTAAAAATCAGGAGCAGTCTAGTTTTCACTCAAAGTAGTCTCTAATTCAAGCTCTCCCCGCTTCTAAACCCAGCCTGGTGTAGTGCTTCCGGACTCAACAACAGAAAGAGCTTAACCATACCACGAAGCATATGTATTCTAAGCCACAGGCAGCCAAAATGCCAGAACATGTACACACATGCAGGTCAACCAAATCAAATAGCTCATTTTTCTCCTCCACACTCTTACTCTGTACCACTGTTCCAGAAAGCCGGTCTATGATTTCTTTAATCATAACTAAGCAACATTATCGCTCTGAAGATGACTCACTCTGCATCGTAATTGACTCGATGGCTCTGAGAACGTTCAGCCAAAAAGATCACTCCCATCTCTTTTCTTGGAAAATAGGAGTCAGAAGAAAAAGAAACCAAGCAGTCTGGAGATCTTCTGTGATTGCACTTAACAGAAGAGATAATTTTGTGTTTGTTTCTCCCACTATATCAGAAATAGCACAAGAAGGAAGCTACAAAGATAAACGTTTATTTTCTTATAGCCCAGGAAACTAGGAGTCCCAAACCAGGGCCCTGTGAGAGAGAGGAAGGTGCTCTCTGCTTGCTGGGGGAGGAAGAGCCTGGTCTCAGCTCCTGGGTTCCCTGTCTCTTTCCCCCATTTGTGACTGTTTATTGCCATATCTATGCAACTCCTTGTAACTGAAAGGTGATTAGGTTGAAGACAACCCCGAGACTGATACAAGCGCATTGACATAAAAAAAAACAAACTCACTGCCATCAAGTGGATGCTGACTCATAGAAATTCTATAGGATAGGGTGGAACACCCCCTTGTGAGTTCCTGAGATGACAAATGCCTAAGAAAGTACAAAGCCTGGTCTTTCTTCAGCAGAGCGACTGGTGGTTTCGAACCGCTGACCTTGGGTTAGCAGTCCAACGTGTTAACCCCTATGCTGTCAAGGCTCCTACATTGACATAATACAGACCCTTATTCCCAAAATGCATTGCCTCCACATGTATAAGGACTTGGGTTCCAACGTACATTTTGGGATCCATAATCCAACTCAGTAACTTTCATTGCATTCTTTCACTGGGTTCTTGCATGAGAATGATTTCAGAATTGCTTGTCATTGGAATTATTATGGTCACATAGGAATATTTGTTTAGCTGTTCTAAAAGGTATGGATGTGGGACAGCAGCCAGACGACAAAGAAAGATCCCACAGACTCAGAGCCCTGATTCTACAAAATATTCTCAACCGTATCAGAGATATTGTTCCTATATTCTTACAATAGACCTGGGAGGCAAAACCTTTCTGAACTCTTAGACTAATTGTCCCATAACCTTATCATGATCTCACCATAGTTCCCAAAACATTAGGTAATAAGCCTGCTACTTAGCCCTGACGCTGACCAAGGTAGGCCAGAGGCCCAATGATGTCCACAGCGTCCTTATCTGTCCGGTTCTCGTACACTCTTTGGGGACTAATCCAACAGTCGTTCTCAGCTCCTGTTTTTCCATCACCCACTGTCTACTGAGTTGTCATTATGTGCCACCAAGTGAGGCCCCGCCTGTGGTAACCCTGAGCACAAGACTGCCTGCACCTGCACCATCATCACAACGCTTCTCCGAGCCCACAGTGGTCGCCACTGTGTCAACCCATCTCCTTGAGCCACTGGGTCAACCCATCTCCTTGAGCCACTGGGTCAACCCATCTCTTTTTTGACCACCCAGTATTTTACCAAGCAGGATGTCCTATTCCAGGGGCAGGTTTTGCCTAATGAATTCCTCAAAATATGTGACACCAAGCCTCATCATCTTCCCTTCTCTAAGGAGCATTCTGGCAGGCCTTCTCCCAAGACAGGTTTGTCTGTTGGAGGCAGAAAGGCGTGGCAACGCACAGGTGAAATGTCAGCCAATGAAAGGGCTGTGAATCGAAATCGCCATACCACACATCAAGTGCGAGGAGGGTGCAGAACCGGGCAGATTTGCTTTCCACTGTGCATGGATTGCCCAGAGTCTGCGGGCAAGTCAAAGGCAGCAGCAGCAGCAGCAGCCACAAGACAAGGGGTTTTCTGGAAAAGCGTTCATTCCCAGGGAAATAAGGAATCAAACTCGAGGATACGAAGGCCCCTCTCCTTTCCTCTTGCCTGGTGTTTAATGAGGTGGCTTTTACCCCTATTATGAAACACGTAAGTTTATTACTCTTATTCTTAGTTAAGGCTTTTCTAACAAAGCTATATTAAAATAAAGATTGATGAGACCTTTAATTTTAGAATTATGAAATGAAACCTCTGTGCACGAGCAAGATAAAAGGTTGGGATAGAATGTTTTGCAAAATCGGATTATTTTCACACCATTAAAATGCATAGGCTGGAGGATGACATATTTTAATATGATTGAATAAAACTTGGCCATGTTATAGGTTCTCCAAAATGACTGGTGCATTAAGGGCATTCTGAAGATGTTAATTGCTATTGTCACTAAAAAAAAAAAAAGCAAGGGATGAGATCATCGGGCATATGATCCAATCTAAAGAAAAAAGATACCCAACTAATGCAAAATCCGAGTGTCAGGAAGTTACTTCAAAATTATATTATTGCTAAGTCAATCTACACCTTTACACATATTATGTACATATATAAACCATAGCATGGCTGATGTATATGTATAGCAATAAGGTTTAATTAAGATAAAACTCAAAATGTTTTTCATCTAATTCCCTTTTTAAAATTTGGCATCATTTTAGGTAGACCAACATAAGAAAGGAGTAAGAAACAATACCATCAACTTAAAGACTCTGGTGCTTTTTAAAACCACCCAACCCTTGTTCTAACTGCCCAAATATAAAAATGATTTAGGAGCTAGAAGGTCTGAAACCATCTTCCAGTCAAGTCCTTTATAAAAGCAATTATAGGGGGTAACGTGTTGTATGCTTTGTGGCAAAAAGTATATAAAAATGTCAAAATAGTAGTAATAAAAAGACTATAGGCTTCATCCTCCTGACCAGTCAGGAAATGAAAGATTTTTGTACAGGTTGAACTTTAAAGTGCTCTACTAGTGAAAGTTAGTATAGGACAAGATTATTAGTATTTCTCAAAAAGGATAAAGAGGAGACTGTATACACAACATAAACGTGGTTTTAGAACTTTGTTTCCATTTCTTTGTACATGGCTTTTCATGAGGGAAATTAAAGGTAGAAAAGGTTTGCTCATTTACTTCTCATACTGAGCCGATCTGATAAAATGACAATATCATCTCACATTTTTCTCCTTTATCATTCTATATGCACTTATCCTTCACTTGGTGTTGGACCCTTTGCCTCTGCATGGCTCCTAGATCGCTCATTCTGGATCCCATCTGTATCTCCATTCCAGAGAGCATAGTCATGCCCTAACCTCCCTCTCTCTGTCCTTCTTTGTTGATATCTACTTGCCCTGAGCTCCATTCTCTTCCCAACTGAGTAAGCAATAAAAGTTAATCTCTCTCTCTCCATCTCTCTCTCTCTCTCTCTCTCTCTCTCTCTCTCTCTCTCTCTCTCTCTCTCATAATGACAATGTGTGCTAACCAATTCACAGAGGACTTTCTTTTAAAGTCTTCTGCCAAAAAGGAAATGACATAGACATTTCCAGCAGGGCCAGTCCAGGATCACTCTGTGGCACTTTAAAATCCCTGAAATGAAATCTTCTTGTCCATATTCCAGAGTGCATTGTGGTGCAAAGAGTTAAGAAACACAGCTGCTAACTGAAAGATGCCTCAGAAGGAATGCCCAGCAATCTACTTCAGAGGAATGAGTCACTGGAAACCACTGTGGCATGGCTCTCCTCTGACATGCTTGACCTTGAATCAGAGTCAACTCTGAGGCAAATGCCTTTACTCCTTTTCCCTAAACCCATTCTTGCCCAAACAAGACTGGTTATTCTAGTATTAACTCTCAAAGTCCACCAGAAAACAACAACACAAACAAACAGAAAAGCGCTGTAGCTTATATTCTTTTTGTGGTCATGTGATATGGATAAGTATATCTGAAGATTCTTTATCAGCACCGACCACATAGAGAAGCAAATAACCATGAGATTCCCATTCAAGTGAACCGACAAAACATAAGCAAGCTTTAAAGTGCTATATTTAAAAAAGAAAACAAAAGTACAGATTGTATTTTAGGGCAATTAAAATTCGTTCATTTTTGAAAACTCAAACTAAAAAGAACTAAAAACACATATAGGATCGTTATTCTATAATTGCTCTGTTTTGTTCTTTTCATTCTAAGAATAGAGTCTTTTTCAGAAACAGCGAGCTGGTCAAGTGTACATTTGAGATGTTTATCTATACTCAACCAGAAATTTCACAGGCGACTATGAAATTTAGTCAGTTAGTCTAAACTTTTAAACAAGAACACTCTCCTAATATTCTGAAGCCATGCCTCATTCTTGTCCCTATTTCAGAAATTCATGGTCTTATTTTAAATAGTCAAAAACTAGTAATACACTAGAGTTTGTTAACAGTAGATGTACTCTGGTTCATTGGCATCCAAAATAGCCTCTCCAGCAGAAAAGCAAGCATTATTATATATGAATGCAATCATTACCAACACATGTTGAACAATTTTTTTCTCCCAATCAAAAAAAATCCAAAAAGGCCTAAAGACTCAATAAAGATGTGCAGTTTCTAAATCACAGTGAAAGGAATTTAGTACGATTGACCAATCTTGGTTCTTACTATTTGCCTTAGAGATAGATAATTCACTAAAAATTGATATCAAACAGAACAGAATGACCCTTGCAGAATGTAATATTGTCGTGACAATACTTGAGGTTGATTATTATAGACATACTAAACTCTTTGAGATTTAAATGGTTGTGTCTTATTTGTATAGAACATTGGTCCATAGAAATGCAGAGGAGCAGCTGGAAATATCTTTCACTCAAAGTTCAGACAGAAAAAAATTCACCATTATTTTGTGTAGGTAAGTACTTTTTCATATTGAAATCTGATGGGAATTGATTTCTGGCATTTTTCCAAACTATGGTGTGAGCAGGAGGCTGAATGCCATAACTATACAGCATCCTGCAACATAAGGACTCTTCTGTTACTCTGGCAACCTTTCAAAATATACCCAACAGTCTAGTTTTATTTCCAGCCAGGATCCTTAGAACCATGGACCCTGTATAAGCCCAGGTATAGAAGCAGCAAGATGACACTCAACAGACTCTGAAATTTTACAATGGTAGATGGAGTGAGACTGGCAAAGTCTTATACCTTGTATTCTATTATCTCTCTACCTTAAAGTTATAAATATACTCAATAAAATGGAATTTTTTCAAGGCTATCTATTTAAAAGTTTTTGTAAAATAACCTTCAAAGTACTCTCAATTACCCTTAAGACATTTGTCAAATCTGTGATTCCATTCTTGGAACATTTTTCAAACTCACCTGTTTAGATGGCTGACAGCACCTCTTTCATTTTTTTCTTCACATCTTCCACCATCAAATCGCTGTTCTTTCATGTCCTGCTTCATTTGCAGAAACAAAAAGAGGTCACACAAGTGAGTAAGTGCATGGGGCAAGAGAGGTTGGCCTTTTTTGGCACACTGAGATAGCTGCGTGAGCAGGTGCATTGTTGTGGTGGCAAAACTAAAACCTGTCTGCCACAAATCAGGTCTTGTTTGTCATACAGTTATACAATCTTTTCAGATCCTCTAAATAGAAATCTTGATTAACAGTCTGACCTGGTGAAATGAACCCCAAATGCACTATCCCCCTCACATCAAAAAAACAAGAGTATCGTCTTGATCTTTGATTTCACTTGACAAGGTGAGGTGATGGCATTTTCCACTGGTTTGATTGATGTTTCCTTTGGGGATCATGTCTCATCAACAATAATGACCTTGAGAGGAAAGTCTGAGTCACTTCTGAGCTGTTCTTTCAAATCACGGCATGTTTCCACTCAATGCTCTTTTTCCTAGTCAGTGAGAAGCTGAGGCACAAATTTCACAAATCTTCTGTTCAAATTCACTGAACCGAACTCCAAGATAGTCCAGATAGCAATGACTCATTGTTAGTCTTCGAGCACAAAATGCAGGAATTTTGTCAACATTTTCATCTGTTCAGGAAGTTGACAGATGTCCATAATGAGGTTTGTCATCAATCGGCTTTTCACCTTTTTTGGAATGAGAAAATGACTCTACACTTGAGGTTTTTCCCATAGCGCTATCCTTATGTTTAACACCACAATGGTTTTTGTGTCATATTTCCCAAGCAGAAAACAAAATTTCATAGCTGAGTGCTGTTCCCTTAAATTGGCGATTACAAAACACGAGGTTCAGTGAAACTGCTTTCACAAAAAAATTCCCTGTGACCAGAGAGAACCTCCCAGGTGACACCACTGGATGCACTACCTCAGAGTGAGTTGCTTGATGTTCGCTGAGCAGGAAAAACGTGTACTATGAAAGCTCTGCCTAACAGAGCCTTTTCCGTTTGGGGGGACAGGGGACACCCCCTCGTATATATATATATAAACAAAAAAATTGAACTACTGAGCTTGAGTTAAATTTAATTGCAATTAATCAATTGTATGCATTTTTATTAATGCATAAAAAATTACCACTAACAACAATGTAAAAAACTCCTATCTATTATCTCCTATTTCTATAGGTCAGAAGTCTGAACAGGTTAGACTGTCTTCTCTGCTGAGGAGATCAAGAAGCTAAAATCAAACTGTCTGGTTCATGGAACCCTTATTTGGAATTGATTCCAAACTCACTCAGATTGTTTGCAGAACTCAGTTCCTTGTGGTTGTACCATAGAGGCTTAGGACCTGTAAACTGAATATCACTCTCAGCTCTTAAGATCACTCTCATGTTCTTTCCTTGAGGCTTCTCCACCTCAACCAGAGAGAACTTATTCACACTGAATCTCATTCATGCCTCTAATCTCTGAGTTTTTTTCCTCCTCACAGCCTCAGAAAACTCTACTTTCAAAAAGATTCCTGTAATTAGAATATAATCATCTGGATGATATCCCCACCCCACCACCAACCCTACTGACCCCACCTTTTTTTGTCCAAAGTCTCTTTGCTGTGCATGAAGTAAGAATGCTGGTATGATCTTAGTGTAACTGGTAACCAAGAATCTTGGTGTAATTGGTAAGTCTCACCAAGCACTACTCAGACTAGAGTTAGTAATACACAAAAAGCTAACGAAGATTACAATTTCATTAAGGAGATGTCTCAAAGCTTGGTGGTGGATTTCCAAGAAGGACTGATTAGAGGAAAGTTGAATGTCACAGGAACTATTTGTGTTAGTCTGGATAGGCTAGAGAAACAAATTCATAAGCACGCATATGTATATAAGGGAAAGGGTTATATGCAAGAGGATGGAAGATTGAGAAAGCATCCCAACCCAGTCCAATCCAAGGACATAAGTCTGCTATTAGCCCATATGTCTGATACCAGCCTATAAAGTCTCTTTCTGACTCATGAAGCACGTGCAATGACATGAGGACAATCCCCGGCCAGTTGGTGCAGAGTCTTATGTATCCAACAGCAGTAGAAGCATCCCAATGCTGGCAGGAGTCCCCCCATGGCTTCTCATTTTCAGGGTTCACAGTCCATCAGCAGTATCCATTGGTGGTAAAAGCATCTCAGCACTGGCAGGGGTCTCTCTGTGGCTTCTCTAGCCCCAGAGGTTTGGTTCCATCAGAGCAAGCCCATGTGGCTTCTCCTCCAGCTCCTCCAGTTCCTCGAATGCTGCCATCTTGTCTTGTCGGTAGACCGACTCCAAGAGACAAAGTCTCTGGTCTCTCATCTCCAGGGGGAAAATATCACGAGATTTCCCAGAATTCTCAGATCAGAGAAAGCCTTGCCCACATTATCTATGTCCAGATAGACAGGCTAGACTCCACCCCTAGACTGTCAATCATGAAACTGACACACGAGTACATGACTGCCACACTATTCTTTGGTTGTTGGGTGGGTATGTGTCTTGAAACTTGTACCACAAGTTTAAAAAACCAAAAATCTGCTACCAAATCCATGAGCGGTTTAACCACTACTGAACAAAGAGGTCTTTTGGTCACAGCTTATTTAGACTCTTAACGATGTTCTTCTTCTTCATCTGTCTCTCTCCTCCTTTTATCTTTCACAATGTCTTGCTCTTTCCCCCTCTCATCATCATTTTCTTCATTTCCTTCCACTTCTTCACCTGGATAAATTCTTTCTTTGTACTGATTTCATCTTCTCCTTCTCCGTCTATACTTCCTCTTTATCTCCATCCTCATCCTCCGGATCCCCGTTATTGTCTCTTACTTCATCCTCTTCATCATCCACACCATTTTAACATCTATTGATTAGTAATTTCACATCTGCAGAATCCCCTCTCCCCATAACTAACATAGTCACGGTGTAAGACCAGGGGACAAAGGTCATTGGGATCATCTTATAATTGTGTCTACATTGATGACTTAAAATTTTTCTTAGAACAACTTAGTGGTATTTCACTTTTTCTATTCATCAAAGCAATTTATGTATTATGTCTTAGCTCTTGCTAGTAGAAAGATAACTCTTTGAGGATAGGGAAGATGTTTCATTTTTTTTTGACAAATTACTTTAGAATGGAGATAAGAAAGTCCATAAGCAAAGTATAAAGCACTTGCTGAACTTGTTATGTCTAGCTGGGAAGCAAAAGGATAAACTGCGATTTAGTAGCAGATTCAGAATTCTGTCTAAACAAATCAAATAATCAAAGGTTGTGATCTGAGGTGAGGATGAAACCCAGATGGAAGTGAAAGAGGGAGTTGCAGCTACATGGTCACCTAGGTGAAGACTTTGAATTTGGACTCTGCCACAGAAAAGGAAGCAAAACTAAATTTTACAAAAGGACTCAGGTTGTATCATCCATGAGGGAGTCCTTTTTCCAAACTCTGGTGGTGCGGTCAGGTAAGCTTTGCCTTGCTACATTAAGGCCCACATTCAAACCCACCAGGCCCTCCTCTGGAGTCAGATGAAGGATTCTGCTCCTGTAAGGATCACAGTCTCCAAAATCTTGTATAAGGTTTCTATGAGTCTGAGTCAACATAATGACACTGGGTGTTTAGGTATTAACCTTGATCAATAAATGTCTCAAGGTCCTGAAACCCTAGTCTCCTGGTAGTCAGCTTCCTTTAATTGGTTAAGTGACCTTGTAAATCCAGGAGATAGGGTACCTATTGACAAGGAAGTGGTAAAGAAATCAAAATGGAGTTGATATCTTGGTGTAAGCTGTTTTGTAGCCATTATGTCACTCCATATATTCATTTTTGGGGTTTTAAGATGTTTGAGATAGATAAAAGCAGCTGCCTGATTAATTGTGTATTTCATTTATTAACTGTGTAAGTGTTTCATAAACATGGAACTAGCTTTTATGCTACATATATAACTATCCTTTATCAGTTTCATTAAATTTACAGTGATATTTTGAAATGTGTAAGAAACTCATTAATAAAATTTCTAAATAGTGTGAAACATGTAGATTTAATCAAATTTATAAATTAAGCTTTAATTAAGATAGCAAATGAAATTAAAACCAAAACCATGCTACTGCTGCTGTAATTTGGATGTAGTAACCTGTAGGACAGCCAGAACTGTCCCTTGGGGTCTCTAGGGCTCGTTGTTTGGGGAAGCAGACTGCTCCCTCAATGACCTCTGGAGGGACTGACAGGTTCAAAAGTCAGGCCTTTCCACTTCATCACTGCGCCTCCAGGGACCCCGCACACCAAATTAAGTGTCTTATACTCTCACACAGCACTTTTAGATTTTTAGATGCAGCTCCAAGATCTGTGAGCTAAAAGTAAAGCTTTATTAAATATATTTAAATTTTATACACATTATAAATTGAAAATGCAGACATAAGGATCTCTAAGTATTATCTTCTGTGTTTGAAAAAAAAAAGACCCTTTTAGGGCATTGAAAGCTCAATTACGATTGTTTCTATTACATAACTTTAATAGAAACATAATAGTATCTATTTTGTCACTATGACTTGACATCAACTTGATGGCGATAAGTTCATTTAGTTATTGTCATTGAGCTCCCAGAGAGTCAACTTCAACTAACTGTTAATAGCAACCCTGTAAGTGACAGAGCAAAATACAGTGTGGTCCGGCACCATTGCTGCAATCTTTGAGCCTATTATTGTCATCACCGTGCATCAATTCTTTTCATTCAGTAACTTTCTCTTTTCTGGTGGCTTCTACCAGGCATGATGTCCTTCTCCAGGGATTGGTCACACTAGATGATATGTCCAAAGTATATGCGATGCAGTCTCACCATCTTTGCGTTCTAAGAAGCAATTCGGCATACTTCATATTCTTCACAAATATCATGCTTAAAAGTCAACAATTAATTTGTACTTAGTCTTCTTTATTCGTTCTCCAGCTTTCCAATACAAACATAGAATATCTAGTAACAATGAAGAACCCACAGCCCATCCGTTCTGTGATATTTGCAATCCCAGTGAGTTTGTTGAACAATTTGTTTTGATGAGATAAGATAAGAAAAAAGCATACTAGAGTAATTTACCTTTTAGCTATTTATTGAAGAGAACTGTCAATCATTTTAACCCTTAAAATATTATTTTACATAAAACCAATTATCAGCAAGTAAACACTGACTCACAAGACCTCATTTGTGTGTGTCAGTATAGACCTGTATTTCAAAGAGATTTTGGTGACTGATTTCTAATTAATTAATTAATTAATTTTCATAAATCATTTTATTGGGGGTTCTGACAGCTCTTATAACGATCCATACATCAATTGTATCAAGAACATTTGTACCTAAGTTGCCATCAACATTTCCAAAACATTTTCTTTCTACTTGAGTCCTTGATATCAGCACCTCTTTTTCCCCTCCCTCCCCTCCCTCCCACCCTTGTGAACCTTTGATAACTTATAAATTATTTTTATTATCATATTTAACACTATCCACTGTCTCCCTTCGCTCATGTTTCTGTTGTTCGTCCCACTGGGAGCGGGGAGGACGACAATCACTGTGATCAGTTCCCTCTTTCTCTGATTTTTTAGACTCAGATTTTCAGACCATTCTTCCAATGCACTCTGGGTGGCCTCAAGTCACTAGCCTTTTGTTTATAACAGAGCATGTTAACTATGTGCACCACCTGCATGCTCCTATCCAGCTGCCTTGGAGGCTTTTCCAAATCTTGATGAGCCAAAGTGCATCAGAGAAGAGATAGAGCCTCTAAAACTTTGGTTAGCAGTCAAGCATATCAACCATTTATGCCACACAGGGAAACCATTACTTTTCGTACCACCTGTATAAAGCAAACAAAAACCACAAAAGAAAACCCTGAAAGGGAATACTGAATGACTTAAAATCAGGGAAAATGTGGACAGGGTTGAATCCACTTACTATATATATAGTTCATCTATATGAAAAACAAATCATGTGAGAGCTGGATTATATGAAGAAGAATGCAGCATCAGGATTGGAGGAAGACTTCTTAACAACCTGTGATGTGCAATTAACACAACCCTTCTTGCTGAGAGTGAGCAGCACTTGAAGGACCTGCTGATGAAGATCAAGAATTGTATGGATTACAACTCAATGGAAAGAAGGCCCAAACTCTCACCGCTGAACCAATGAAGAAAACGCTGAAGTCGTCAAAGATTTTGTCTTGCTTGGATCTATAAGCCACGCTCCTGGAGGCAGCAGTCAAGAGATCAAAAGACATGGCACTAGGTAAATCCGCTGCACAAGACCTCCTTAAAGTATTGAAAATCAAGGATGCTGCTTTGAGGACTAGGGTATGTCTGACCCAAGCCATGGTATTTTCAATTGTTTCGTGTGCATGTGAAAGTTGCACATGGAACAAGGAAGACTTAAAAGAATAGAAGCAGTTGAACTGTGGTGCTTGAGCAGACTATTGAAAATACCATGGACTGCTAAAAGGACAAATGGAATCCTCACGAGGGTTTAAGTCAACCAACATCAAACCAAACTGCCTGCCATTGAGTTGATGCTGACTCATGAGAACCCTTGTGGGTTTTTGAGACTGCAACTTTTGATGAGACTAGAAGACCAAACTGCCAACTCTGCAGCCCACAGCCCAATGCATAACCATGACTACACCATCAGGGCTCCCACAGGTTGCACTTTTTCTGGACAGTCCCAGCTAATAAATAAATCAGGAATACTAAAAAACTCACTGCCATCGGGTCAATATTGACTCACAGCCCAAAGGACAGGTTCGAAGTGCTCCCCTGAGTTTCTGAGACTAACTCTGCAGAGCAGAAAGCTTCTTTCTCTCCACAGAGTGATTTTGAACTGCTGATCTTTCAACTTGGCAGCCCAACTCACAACCACTGCACCACCAAGACTCCTTTCAGGAGTAAAAGATATTCCCACCCCTTATAAATAACTTCAAGTGTCTCAGTTCTCTATTAGGAACAAAATATTCGTTCCGTATTGGGTTTGTGGATCTGCTCGATCTTTTGCTTTGTGATAAGAAGTTCAAGAGAGCACATCTTGCTTCCTAAGTGCTTGCTGCACTGAATTGTCCATTACTTTATGCTTTACAATATAAATCTATGTAAGAACAGTTGCCATTAAGCCGACTCTGACGCCTGGTGATCCATGTATATCAAAGAAGATCTGTGCTCCTAGGGTTTCCAGTGGCTGGTTCGGGGCTGAATATGGGTTGGCTGAATATGAAACCTGCATCCATCAAGTGAAGACCCTCCGGAACCAGTCTTACTTCCTTCCCAGTTTCCTTTCAGAAGTGTCAGAGCTACATCATGACCGGAAGTTCTGTATTCCCCCTATATTTCTTCCACCTTTATTTTTTACAGACGATGCCCCCAAGTAAGATTGGGTGCCACTAATACCGTTACCTGAAGACCTGAATGGAAACTTCGGCAACACTTTGTCCAGCAGCTTGATGATGTCAAAAGGGCCTCTTTCATTCTGTCCCTCCACTTTGCCTTCCATATGGGGTACAATAACCCCGTGAAAACCCTGTGTCAACTTGACTGGCCTACAGTCACAAATCTTCTATCAAATAATCATCTGGATGTTACTATAGATAAATTTCATAATGTTGTTAACCCATACAATCAGTTGACTTTAAATAAAGGAGATTATCTTCAATAATGTAGTGGGGCTCAATTCAAGCCAACAAAGGTCTTTAAGGGCAAAGACAGAGGTTTCCTTTAAAAAACTAAGGGGAAGTCTTTTTGTCTGACAGCTTCGCGAGGCTGCTGCGGTGCTAGTTGCTCTCTGAGCTTCGTGATACCATCCAAGGATGACAATAAGAAGGATGCTGGGAAGTTGGAGAAGGAGGACAAAGACCCCATGAACAAATCTGGAGGCAAGGTCAAGAAGAAGAAGTGGGCCATTGGCAAAGTTTGGGACAAGCTCAATAACCTGGTCTTGTTTGACAAAACCACATATGACAAGCTCTGTAAAGAAGTCCCCAACTCTAACCGTATCCCCCCAATTGTTGTCTCTGAGAGACTGAAGATTCACGGTGCCCTGGCCAGGGCAGCCCTCCAGGAACTGCTGAATAAAGGGCTTAAGCTGGTTTCAAAACACAGAGATCAAGTAATTTACACCAGGAACACCTGAAACACCCCAACACCTGGTGAAGATGCATGAACAGGTCCAACCAACTGTACATTTTGAACAATAAAATTTTATTAGCTCATAAGAAAAAAAACCCTAAGGGGATGATCTGACCTCACCACACTGGAGTGGGGCAAAATGCTAAGGGAACGCAACAGAACAGCAAGAGGAGCAAAGCAATGAAATCCCCAGAAAATACCAAATATAGACTTTAGGGCCAGGACATGGCACCCCATCAGACTCTAAAGCACATCTAAAGGTCAACAAACAAATATGGAACTATTTATATGCTTTTCATTTTTTTCTCATTCTTTTTTGGGGGGAGGGGGTTGTTGTTAGAAAAATCAGTTTTGCCTGAGAGTTGACCCACTCAACAGATTTCAGTACTCATTCCCACAATTGCAAAATCCACTTCAAGATCCACTTAAAAAATAAACTGCTTAAGAGATATAGCTATAGATAATACACCCCCGTATAGACACAGATGTATCTCCTGTTGTGTGTCTTCTTCAGGAGAACCCTCTCTGACACCTCTTGTCACTCTTCATGATAGAAGCACGGGAGAACTGCTAGAAGCAAGGGGAGAACTGCTTCGTCATTTCCAACCAGTGGAAGAGACCACCTTTGAGATGTGCTCATGGACATGGGAGCTGTGGCATTCTCCAAAGGCTCCTTGTCAATCATCTCCTTTACATCTCTTGGAAATAAACTAGATTATATACCTAGCCCAACCACAGGGACAGGGCACCATTGCTAGAGCTACTATGAGATGCAGTCTGATCATATGTAGAGATGGGAAACTCTGGGTTCTAACAGAATGAAACATAGAATTAATTCTGGATAGGCAACCCCTACATTTCTCTGTGAGTTTTTTGATGTTTGCTTTAATATAACCTCTTCAGAAAATAAAACCATTAAAATTATGAAAGACAAGAACATTTCAAAATTCTCTCATTGTATTACATTAGTCCAGCAGTTCTCAACTTATGGGTCATGACCTCATTGGGGATTGAATGACTTTTGCACTGGGGTCGCCCAATTCATAATCATAGCAAAATTACAGTTATGAGGTAGCAACACATGAGGAATCGCATAAAAGGGTCGTAACACATGAGGAACTGTCTTAAAGGGTCATGGCATTAGGAAGGTTGAGAACCACTGTATTAGTTCATGCAACTGATCTATTGTGAGCTCATACTCAACCCTGGACACACAGTATATTTACTCCTGTGATTACCATGTATTTGGATTGAATTGTGTAAATGTTGGAACCCTACCCCCTCTACCTATGGATGTCATCTCATTTGGGGATAATATTTTTGTTGCTTTGGCCAAGCTAATGAGTCTATCTCAGTGAAGACTGTCTTAAACTTAATGGCGCTTGAGATTTTTTTAAAAATTGACTACTTTTATTGGGGATGCTTACATCTCTTATCACAATCCATATATTCATCCATTGTGTGGAGCTCATTTGTACATATGTTGTCATCATCATCTTCAAAGCATTTTCTATCTAGTTGATCCCTTGATATCAACTCCTCATTTCCCCCCCTCTTTTCCTCACAAATTCTTGATAAACTATAGATAACTTTCATATCTTACATCATACTCTGTAGCCCTTCACCCACCTTTTTGTTGTTCATCCCTCTGGGAGGGGGTTATATATCAATCCTTGTGATCACTTTCCACTTTCTTCCCTCCCCCCACTTTCCCCTTATTCTCCTGGTATCACTATTCTCATTATTGGTCCTGAGGGGTTTAAATATCCTGAATTCACTGTGTTATCTGTAGTAGTGTACACGTTCTAATCTAGTCAGATTTGTAAGATGGAATGGAGGTCGGGTTGTGAGGAAGGAAGAAGCATTAAAGAACTAGAGGGAAGTTGTATGTTTCATCAATGCTATACTGCACCCCGACTGGCTCGCCTCTTCCTTGTGACCCTTCTGTAAAGGGATGCCCAAATTTCTACAGATGGACTTTAAGTCTCTACTCCATGACATCCGCTCTCCCCAATTCACAAATGTGAAGATTTCCCTCTACCCAGAATCTTGGACTCCCAGGTGCCTTAAAATATGAAAATAAAGAATTTGTCCACATATACTCTCTTCTTGATCCTCAATTCCCCACACAAACTCATTGCCATTGTGGCAATTATGTACTTTGGTGTCAAATTCATGATTTGGAGTGTAGAGGTAGAGTCTAGCCTGTCAAGCCGGAGCTAGCCAATGAGACGTCTGGGTGGGCATGGCTTTCTCTGAGAATTCTTGGATATCTCATGATATTTCCCCCATGAGGTGAGAGACTATAGACTTATTTCCTTGGAGATGCTCTACTGACAAGACAAGATGGCAGCATAGTCCCTGAGTCCTGGGAAGTGGAGGAGCTGGAGGAGAAGCCACACAGGTCTGATGGAACCAGACCTCAGAAGTTGGAAAAGTCAAAGAGAGGCCCCTGCCAGCACGGAAATGTTTCTGCTGCCACTGGATACTGGTGATGGACCCTGAGCCCTGGGAATGAGGAGCCATGGGGAGATACTGCCAGCATTGGGATGCTTCTATTGCCACTGGACACACAGAACTCTGCAACCACTGGTCTGGGATTGTCCTGGTGTCACTTCACGTGATTCGTGAGTGGGAAGGAGACTTTGTAGACTGGTGTTGTCTATATGGGCTAATATCGGACTTATGACCTTGGACTGGACTGGGTTGGGATGCTGTCTCAATGTTCCATTCCTCTTGTATATAAACCTTTCCTTTATGTCCATGTGCATGTCTATGAATTTCTTTCCCTGGTCTACCCGGACTAACATAGCCACGGATGCCGACTCATAGTGACCCCATAGGACACGGGAGAACTGGCCCTGCAAGTTTCCAAGACAAGCTCTTTCCAGGAGCAGAAAGCCCTGTCTTTGCCCCTGCAAGAGCCTGGTGATTTCAAACTGCTGATCTGGCCATTAGCAGCCCAACCAGTAACCACTGCGCCACCCAGGGATCCTGAGAACAAAGAGAGTAGGGAATTTTTATACATTTCGAAAAGTGGAGAGGTTTGGGAAAGGAACATTAACATCTTGTAAGTAAGTGACAGTCTCAGTTAATCAACAGCATGTCTTCTTCCTTCTGTTGCATTTTACTCCTGTGCTTGTTGGCTGTTGGTGGTTGTGCTTTGAGTGGAGACTACACAATGGAACTATTTATCTCACTTTGCACAGGGCCTCAAAAGAACAAATTTTAGTCTGATTACTCTTTAACAAGCACTCCCTCCCATTTCCTGGCCTACAATCACAGCTATTCATTGGTTTCAATTCTTATTGCTAAGGAAACTAAGGCAAATCATAAAAAAACTTATGATCTTTTAACCCAGTCTTAATGTATTTATGATGGTTATTCTTAATGTTAACATTACTCAAATCATTTCAATAAAAAAATTCATCAATCCTTAACTTCTAAAGGAAGACAGTAGAAGCAAATTAATCAATCCATCACAAACCAAAGTGTCAAGGCAAGCAAAATGTACGGGACCCGAGTAGTAGTACATTGAAACCTGGTACAATTTAATGTAGAGATAACCAAGGAGCAGAAATTACAAGAGACCATTATCTCTTGTTCCCCGCCCCCCCTCCCCCCCACGCTCTGGCACACACACACACAGAGAGTTTCAGACATCTAGATTCCTGAACATAAGAAAATAAATCTCAGTTTATTAAAGCCACCAACTTGTGATATTGTTATCAGAGCAGCCCTACCAAATCACCTAGGCAAGACTTGACCAATTTTAGGAGAGCTAAGCTCTGAGTGAAAGATTCCCACTGCTGTAATCTTTCAAATTTACGTTTGCTTCAGTGGAATATGATAGATTGAAATGTTCCCCATATATATGTATGTGTGTTTGTATATGTGTGTGTATATGTATATATATGCCAAGAGTCCATAATGTATGTATGTATTGGACTCTCAACCAGTTTATCTGTGGACATCATCTAACCTAATCTGATCTAATCACCTCCCATAAGGAAAGCTAGTGTATTATAATCAATCATTTGAGTTTATGACAGTCCACAGCAGATCCTAACCCTAATGGCACTAAGTCACAGAAACAAGATCATATGCCATGTGAAGACAGGCAAGGAAGCAAGGAAGACCTAGGTTTGTCCACAGACATGAATCAATAAGGTTGAGACCGACCTCAATTGGAATTTGTAGTCTCCAAGCAATGAGAAAGTAAATATCTGTTCTTTAAAGCCAGCTATGTGTGGTATCTATGTTACAGCAGCACCAGATAGCTGGACATAGATTTTCCTGTAAATTATCCAAAGAAAGACATTATGAGGGTTTTTCTTAGTACATAAATGTGGTGGTCTAGGCCAAGCATCAGTCACAACTATTCACAAACCCTCCCGTCAGACTTCTTTGGGAAAGCTGGTTACTATACTAGCAGTAACACTTATATATCAACAATAACATTTATATTCCTTTGAATTTTGTTAGCAAGGACTAAAATTTATTACCTTCATTAATGCTCAATCCATAGACTTTGAATAGAGTAGTTACTACTGTTATCTCGCTATTCCTATAAACATTCATCTTGGAAAGATTAAATTTGACTCAGCAAATGTTTATTCAGCTCATAATAAATGCAAAACCTTGTGCTGGGCATGGACAATGACATATTTGTCTTAAATTGCCACTGTGGTGACTCCTTGCCATTTTAATTCCTTCATCATGAAAGAATTGGATATTAACTATTCATGATCTACTTTTATATTTCATTGCCAATTTTTCTATTATTCCCAGTTCTGCAGAAGAGCTCCCAAATCTCCACAATGCATTTTTAGAAGCTAATCTTCACCACAATTTCTCTCTTGCTCATATTATGAATATCATTTGGGAGTCCAAAACATTATATATGTGAACACAAAACGCAACCGTTGAAGATGTTAATTATTCACACATGAACGTTATTACTATTATTACTGTGATAAAAGAATGTTAGAAATTCACAAATGTAAATATGTTTTAGAAAAGATATACAGTTTATGCTTGTTTTGGCACTAACGTGATATTTAGTAGGCATTACAACAGAGGAATATTATGAGAAAGCATTGATCAGAGCACTCTCTGAATACTGGAGCTTTGCACAAACCTGTGCTATTTGAACTGAATAAAAAAGTAAAGGTCATGACTCATCTTTGAATTGAATTTTGAATTGAATCTCATTGCCATCTTTACATGTTCATCACTCTGTGGCCCACTTCATTTTTCACTATATCCATTCTATAAAAGCTTTTAATATTACACTCTCTAATCCTTTCATTTCTCCTTCTGAAACCAAGTCCTAGTCACACTTGACCACAGAGTGATAAGGTCACTCTATTTAGTTCTCTTCCACTGTGGTTAGACATCTTTTGGGGATAAGTGAGTGTAGCTACAAAAATAATAGTTAAGACTTTATACTCGGTGGTAAAGCAAGTCAGGGTCTATCTTCATTGGTTACAGGATTTTAGGCAGTAGCATAGCTTCTAAGTCTGGCTTTTCTTCTTTAGAGAGGGACAAACAAGGTTAATGTCAATAAGTGACTGCTGGTAAAGTCTAAATGACATAGCATCAAACATTTTTTTCTCTATGCTCTAGCAACCTATTCTTACATGTTCACACAAGAGAAATGAAGATTTATGCCACTGATGAAATCTATAAACAATAGTTTTAGCAGCTTTGCCCATTACTGCCCCAACCTGGAAACACTGCACATCAGTTGTTGAGTGGTGGGTTTATCTCTATGTGGCATGTCTGTATACTGGAGTACTATGCAACAATGAAAAGGAATGGGTGGCTGATATACACTTGGCTGAATCTCAAAACCATTATGGTAAGTGAAAGAAGACAGTTCAAAAACCTATATGGTATAACATTCCACTTATGTACCTCTCTATAAAAAGTAAAACAATTTGGACCAAAACAGGGAGGAGGCAGACTACGAAGCAGCCATTCGTGATATTTTTAGAGTGCCAAAAAATGCTGTAGTTTAGTTAGCTCATGGTTACATGATTATAAGTGTGTGTGTGTGTGTGTCAAAACTCATAGAACTGCATACTTCAAAGGGTAAATTTCACCATAAATAAATTGTATCTTATTAACCTGACTTTAGGAAAATCATTAATGGTATCAGTACACACCAATTAAAACAGAAACACTTCTTAATGCTATATATCTTTGTTTACTTTGGAAACAGTATGGAAAAGCAAATAATTTTGAGACTATTTTATTAATGACACAAAACAGTTTAGGAATTAATAGTACAGAATGCTTGTTGTGTCTATAGATGTAATCATTTGTCTCAACAAAGTAAACCGTGGTGGATGAGACATCACTGAAGAGCAAGAAGTCATTTTGTTTATTATATGTGTTATCTGCAATGACAGCTACTCCTGAGGCCACAGAAGAAAAGTCTTGAGTTGTCAGAGTACTCTTATCTTTGTCACATTTGTATATTTAGGAACTTAATTTTTATCAGGATATTGTGAAGTGACAAGGTTAGAAAGACTGATTGACATTGACTCATTGCTGGGGCCATGGGTAAGCTTTGGCCTGCATACCATAAAGTTCATTGTTCAAATCTACCAGTAGCTTCACAGGAGAAAGTTGATGCATCTGTTCCCATTACGATGCACAACTTTGAGGACTGAGTCCCGGTGGTGTAAGTGGTTGAGTGCGGGACTGTGGCCCACGGGCTTGGCAGTTCAAATCCAGTGGCTGCTCTAAGGAGCAGTGCTGGGTAGCTCCCACGACCACCAGAGGGCACTGATGCCCCCCCCCCCAAAAAAAGATGCACAACTTTGAAACCCCACATAGGGTTGCTATGAGTCTGAGTCAGAATAAAGTAATCCTGGTGGCATAGTGGTTATGCATTGGGCTGCCAACTTCAAGGTCAGCAGTTCAAAACTACTAGCTTGCTCCAGGGGAGAAATTTGATGAGATATGGTCTCACAAACACACAAGGGCTCTCATTTGGGGTCATTCTGAGTCAGAAATGACTTGATGTTAGTGAATTTGAGATGAATCAGAATCGACTTCATGGCAATGAGTTAATCTCAGAAGGCATTGATGTTAAAACCCTACATACAATGTATCATTCACCAACACGATTATAAAGGCAGCACAGTCCTCAGTACTGGTCAGTCATCCCCTTGTCTCTCCCTGGGAGTCAGGTACAGCCCAATGCAGACCAGTTCCAAGGTGGGCACAACCATAAAGACCATTTAGACACAAAATCCATAGAAAAAGCCCATAAATCATTAGTCCTGATACAACATCTGTTGTTTGAGCAGTGCAGAGGTTGAAGAAAAATTGTCAGATTCTCTTTTCTGTAGACTTTGTTCCCTCTTTGGTCTCTTCTGGTAACAGTACAGGTGACAGAATAAATATCAATTCTCTAGTCATATCTTTTTTTTGTTCTCTGATATTTGTCTCTTTAAAATTGGATGTTCTCTACTTGCGTCTGATCCATACTAACATATCAAAATCAAAAGAAAACTCATCTCCATTGACTCAAATCGGATTTACAGCAATTCTGTAAGACAGATTAGAACTGGGCCCTGGGGCTTCCAAGGCTGTCCATCGTGTCAGAAGCAGACTGTCACCTGTGTCTTCCACTAAGCAGCTGGTCTTCCACTAACATTTCAGTATGCAGCTGAGCACTTAAAAACTCCTTTAACATAATTGTCTTATATATTGCTTTTGCTAGTGTAAAAATCATCATTATGACTATGTCTCATTTCACATAGAATATCCCAAGACTTAATGGTGTAAAACCTCAAACATTCTGTTACTCTCACAGACCAGCAAGTTACCTGGAGTTAGCTAGAAGGTTTTCATTCATGGTGTCTCTGGCAGTTGCAGGTAAATAAGGGCTACTGTTGGAATATTTTAAATGTCCCCCTCTGGAGTATTTGGCATGTGGATTGGGAAGACTCAAGATAGCTGGGTCTGGAATTACAAGGACTTTTACACATATTGATTTGTCTTCATGTGGTCTTTTGTGCGTAGTAGAGCTTCTTACATGAGAACTCAAGGTTTCAAATGTACATATCCTAAATGAGAATGGGCAGAAGCTAAGATGCCATGATCAGAGAAAGTATAGATATAGATATAGATATAGATTAGTAAGTCAAGTGGAGTTAACAGTGTGGAGAGAAAATTGATTTGTTTGTTTTTCAGAAATTAACAACTTAACTTCTATATGCTCCCATTCCAGCTGGTGGGTCTTCAAAATGTTTGGGGTCTCCTGGAATTTGTGTCAGTTCAGAGGCAGTGTCCAGAAATTTCACCCCCCACCCCCCTAAAAAACGTCTGATTATTTCTTTTATCTCCAATGAACAGTCATTCTTATGAAAGGCCACAGATCTTTTTGGGGAAGGCTGGGAGAAAGAATAACAGTAAAAACTTTGGCAGGGGGTGGGGTGTAGTTCCTTCCCCAAGAGAACTTTGGTTAGCCTTCATTCACGGGGCTGTGAATCTACAAACTGGTTCAAGTCAGGGAATGGAGTGAGGAGTCATGACTCTCTCTATTCTGCGGATTCGAGTTCGCCTGCCATTCTCTCATCTAGAATTCCTCTGCATGTATTTCCTTCCACTGAGTGATTTTGACTGTTCCCAACTCTGTAAGGTAGAACTACCCTAGAGAGTTTCTTTACAGAAGTAGAACGCCTTTTCCACAGCTTTGTGAAACAGGATTACAATTGAGTTTAGAAGACACGAAGACCATCTAAATTTTATAATTTCCACATAGACAGGCATAATAGGCATATATTTGGGAATCTCTGACTCCAATCTAAAATGCCAAAGCCTTTCAAAATGACATTACCCAAACCAAACTCACTGCCATTGATGCTTTGGATCTTTGAACAGTGTAAAGACCCATGTTTTTGCCACAAACTTAGAGCCGGGGAAGAAAGAATATTATTACCATTGAATTTTCACATCTGCGGAGTCCTTTTAAGTTCAAAAGCACACTAGGAAAACTTACAAAGTACCAAAATATTTATAGATCTTCACTATGTTCATAGCTGGAACCCTTTGTCAAGAAGGTAGTTTGTCTTAGGAGACTTGTCAGAGTGTACTTAAATTTAATTTGTTGGGATTGCGTACTTGAATTGTATCTAAATAATTCTGTGGGCAGTAATTCCTATTCTTAAAAAAATGAAAGTGGAAAAACATGTGATGTCTAACTAAAAGCAACTAAATATCCTTCTTCAAAACCAAAAAATAAATAAAAGAGTGCACAATACATATTTATTTTAAACAACTATTTGAGTCCAAAGCTATGTTTCCAAGTTATGACTGGAAGTGGATTTTCAGTATTTCTGACTGGGGAGAGTTTTCTGGGGAAATTTTGACTGGGTTAAAAAAAAACAAATGAAGTCAAATGATGCCAGAGAAGAGCTTAGAGATTTACCTCCCAGTGTTAGGTATTTGCACTTCAAGGGTTGGGGAGGAGCAGAGCCACAACTTATTCCATTGTCCCCAGGATAGACTACTTACATTCCAAAGGTTAGGAACTCGGGAGGGGGGCTTGTCTTTCTCTTCTCAAAGAGAGTTTGCTTGAGTTACATTAAGTTAGTTAACATCTGAGTAGGGTTGAAGCATAAGGTACATTCAAGTGCTCAGATTCATATTTGGACACCCAGTGCCCACAGTACAAACATCAGTGTGTGTAAGATGGCACAGACCTAACACCTCCCTGTTATCCAAAATCCCCAAGATAACCGACGTGGTTAATGGTGGAAGTTTTAATAATCAATCTTGCACCCCAAAACAGTATGTACTTTCAAAGTAACATGAATATATATATACACATATACATATACATATATATATTTAAAGTCACTGCCATCGAGTCAATTCTGAATCACAGTGACCCTAGAGGTCAGGGTGGAACTGCCCCACTGAGTTTCCAAGACTCTAACTCTCTAAGGCAGAGGTTGGCAAACTCTTGACCCAATCCTGTCCCTCCTAACAACTTTACAATCACTCAAAAGCCTTAAATGTTTTTTCCAAACAAAAGAAATGACCGTGATCTGAAATAATAACCTTCAAATGTTTTCTATGTGACTTCAGAGCCGCATGTTCACACTGAAAGAGCTGCGGCGTGCCGACCGCTGCTTTACAGAGTAGAAAGCTTCGCCTTTCTCCCTCAGAGCTGCTGGTGGTTCGGAACTGATGACCTTCTGCCTCTCCGACCAACGTGTAACCACTATGCCGTCTTAAATTGATCCATGTTAAAACTGTATAAAATATGATGTACCAGAACCTAGGTAAAATCATAACTTCTTAGCTATGTTTTTCTTACTACAGAATTTAGTATTGCATTGGGTTTAGTCAGAAATAGAACATGTTTTTTAAGTGTACAACTCAATGGTTTTTAGCATGCATGTTCACAATCATGCAGCCATCACTATAATCATTTTCAGAACATTTTCATTACCCAAAATAAAACCCAGTCCCCATGTCCTCCATCTCTGTCTCCACTTCTACACAGCCACTGAACCACTTTCTGTCTCTAGATGTCCTTGCCTATTCGAGACCGACATAGCGATCGAGGGCTTCTTTAACCCAGACCCCACGGGGTGGTGATGGTGGCGGGAGGGGGTTCTAACCAGCAGAAACGCATGCTCTCACAATGGAATGGGTTAGATGTCTGAGCAGGTGAGCTCTTGGAGAAGCTGTCGTCTCTCTGTGTCAGCTCTGAGGAGTGGGCTGGGGTGGTTCTCCATCCTTCTCAGCATCTGTGGGCCAGCAATCTTCCCCTTGGCCTAAGAGGCTCACAGCAAAGCGAGTCTGGATCCAAAGGACACATTCCGTTCCCAGCTCTTCCTTCTCGCTGGCCCTGAGGCTCTTTTTCTCCCCTGGATTCCCCTTCCTTGGTGCCTTGTAGGGATCCTCCCTCCATCTGATCAGGGCTGTGACCTAACTACGGCTTGCATCTTACCTAATCCTTGTACAACTGGTTGGCTGATCCCGTGATTAGGTTTCTGGCATGGTCTCCCCCAGGTTTTGGCTAAAAGAATTCACAAGGCAGAAGCACTTTTTTAAGTCCTCTTAACTTTTATAAAGGAACAGGAAGCTGGGGGTAATAATACAGTCTCAGCACACATCATCCCTGGCAAGCGAGCGCAGCCACATGCGGGCACCGTGCAAGAGTTCCCCACTGAAAATGGCTGCTTCTAGGAAGCTCAAAACTCCACTTAGAAAATGGCAAGAAAGAGAGAGAGAGAGAAAGAGAGAGAGAAGGAGGAGGGGGAGGGGGAGAGGAGGAGGAGGAAGAAGAGGAGGAGGAGGAGGAGGAGGAGGAGGAGGGGACCCACTTCTGTTTTGCTTTTTATCTCTTCCTATCCTCACTTGGTGGAGAGGGGGGGCATAGTTGAGGGTACTGGCCAATCTTAGTGCCTGCTGTCTGGCGCATGTGTTTCACTGGGTTGCTGATTTCTAGGGCACATGCTCAGGTGACTTTAATCTGTGCATGCTCAGCTTTGTATCTAACCCATAGGTTTCTAATGTGGGCCTGTAGGGCCGGTTAGTTTTCCTTTAGGGTAGGCATTTGTTGGAGAATACCCCCTTAGTCCCTAACCTTTCTGCCTGCCAACTTCATATGATATTATGAAGAACAATGATATAATTGTATAACTGTCAAAAACGAGACCAATGATTTTCCTTCACCGATGCTACCCCTGTATCCTGAAAGTGAAAAATCGTTTTTTCATTGTTCGATCTCGGGTCCAAGTTTAGGAGACATTTTCCCTCGGGGCTGAAGGAAGTTTTGGACTTCTCGTTTTCAGAGAGACATTTTCACTCCGGGGTCCATGATTCGGAGTCTAAAGTCCGGCGCCTCTTTGTACAGGAGGATGAAACGCTGGCGACTCGGAAGAGCCAGCCTCTTGGAGTCCACTCTGAAGCTCTTGTGCTAAGCCACCTCCTCAAAGGCTTCCCTCACTTTGCTGGCCCTTTGATTCACACATCACAGCTGCGTTTTAATACATCCCGAGGTGTGATGACCATGTTCCCCTCTACGGATGTAGGAAGTGTGTTGGAAAATTCCTGGTGTGATCCGTAATGATTTTGTGGGCTGACTTGTGGAAGTCAATCTCTAGGCCTTTCTTCCTAGACTGTCTTGGTCTGGATAGTCCACTGAAATGTCTCCCATGAAGCACACTACTGGAATTTGAAAATAGCGGTGGCATGGCATCCAGGATCATAGCGACCTGTATGCTTTGACCAGACGCCAAACTGATGGGTGGTGACTGTGGGGGATGTGGTTTTTGTGGTTAGGTGCCGATGAGTCGGCTGTGACCCATGGCAGGATAGAAGCCTTTATTGCCCATGAAGACAGGTTCAGATATAAGAGGGACAGTGAGTAACTAACTATCCATGTCAACGTGGAATGAGATTAAAAGTTTAATGAAGGCAGAAATTTTGCATTTGTTCTTTCCACAGTGCTTTTTTAATAAGGGCTAGTTGAATTGAATTCCATTAACTCACAACAATCCAATTTAAAGACAGTGTACCTCTCTGGACTACTTAATTCAGTCTGTATCTCACAATTTACTGGAACTATTTATTATCAAGGACCATCATCCGTGAATGCAGCGCCTTCCCATACTGATGTCAATAGGGAAAATAAACGTTTTGGAGTGTGATTTGGGACATGACAGAAAATCAGAATTAAACATTGGAAATGGCCTCTGAAATTCTTCGAATCTTGAAGAATTTTAAAACCTGGGTTTTAACATAAGGTTGCACTTCTGAACGACAGAAACAGGGTGACTTGAGGCACTAGTGCAGACTTTCTTCCTGTCTAAGACAGTGATTGGGGTCCCTGGATGGAGCAAACCATGAAGGTGTTTGCCCACTCACTGCTTGACTGGAGGTTTGAGGCCATCCAGAGGCATCTTGCAGGTAAGGCTGGATGACAATAAGGAAAGTCAGCTACTGAAAACCTATGAGCACAGTCTACTCCGACCCCCCTGGGGTCAGTCACCGTATATTGGGATAAACTGGCCGACTGTTTTTGAGATAATTGTTCATTCCATTCAACTTAAAACTATTAGGAGAGGGAGTAGCAACATTGTTTGATAAGTCCCAGAACAAGACCAGACGCTGCTCTCTGGGTCCCCCTGATGCACATCACTGGCAAGACTGCAGAAGTCAACTTGAGCTAGCCTGGCAGAGCATGCTCTGTTGATGCTCTGCAGAAAGTGCCAGCTGCCCTCCAGCCATTCACATAGACACGGTTGGGAAACCAGTAAAGGAGCAATTCACAGGAAACAATGCTAATTCCTGAATAAATTATTCACCTCTTAGCAGCATTTAGTTTCCAGGCTTTTTTAAAATTTTTTTTTTATTTCCCAGGCTCAGTTTTTCTCACCTGCTGAGATCTGAGGACGCTCAGATCAGATCCACTCCTAGGCTGCCTGGAGTCAGGAAGCAGAGGCCCAGCACGTAGGGGCAGATCATTCTGATGAACTCAGGGAGCAAATGGTAGTTGCATGTTAATTGGTCTTCACTGCTTTTCAGTGGGATATGTTTACAGCCAGATGAGAGCCTTAAAAAAATCCCACCAAGGACAGTATATATTATTCACACATGTCTGAACAATTAAATATGGTCTAGGATTATTCACAATTTGATGTTCCACCAAAGCTAGTTATTCCCAGAACGGAAATCAGCAGTTACAATACAGAGTGAAAGGGAAAAATGTATTTTAATGCTTTAGAAATTGTCTCACAGGTAGTGTTTATTTGTATTCTCATTTAAACCTAGTAAAGTCATCAATTACCAGGTATAAGAGGAAAATTAGAAAGCATTAAGGAAGGAAAGACTTTTTGTTTTGTTTTGCTTCAGAATACCTAGAGAGATTAAGACAATGAAGAAACAAGACACATTTAGAGAGAACGTGATCTTCATTCTTTTTCTAATGCATTAAGGCATGAAAAATTCCATTTTTGAACTCTGGAATATAACATGTGAGAGTAAAAATTGGTACAACCACTTTGGAAAACAGTTTGGCAATTCCTATGGTGACCAAAAAATATGTAAAACCTGTGATTCCTTCGTTTCTCTTTAGAATGCAGAAGTACATGTACCAGAAAACATGTATGAGGGACTTCAAAAGCATTGAGGAAAATGGAAGTCAATAATGGAAGTTTTCCCATGAACTTTTTAAAACTCCCTCACAAAAGAGTGTTCAGTGTAGAAATCATTTATATTAACCTTACTTAGGAAATAAAAATAACCCAATGACATTAGCCTAGATGAATAAATGTTGGTCTTTTTATACACCAGAATACTACTGTGTTGGTTAGATTTTATATCAACTTATACCTGGATAAAAGTATAGGGGTGGACCCCACCTATCAGGCAGGTCACAGCCTGAAGGTTCTTCCTTGGCAAGTGTGGTCTGTTTTACAAGAAAGACATTGAGAATCTCTCTCCCTTCCTCTGTCTCTGTCTCCCTCCGCCTCCAGGGGCACCCCATTATGGGTCCTCAACCCTAAGAGCTGTCTGCGCCTTGCTCTGCCCCACCTCTCTGTGCATCCATGTGACGGTGCACCTACCGATCTGTGATTTCTAGGTTTCCTGATTCACCTGTCTATCATTAGCCTGATGGTATATGAATCTGAAGAGGTCTTCACCTAGCCTGGACTCACAGATTTGTGTTGGGCTGGGCTGAGGTATCTTCCTAACATGAAGTTCTTTCTTATACATTTATGAGTGTCATGAATTTTATTTCTCCAGACCACTCAGCCTAACACACCTACCAAGTTAGAAAAGCAACCTAACAACACCTAGCAAAAAAAAATACTTGAGTGAAGTGGACAATAGTGTTTTATGAAAGAAACTGACCAGAAAGAATGCATCTATATAAATCTTTACAGTAGGTTAAACTAACCTGAGGTGTTAGCTGTCAGAGAGGTGTTAAGTCAGCTCTGCAGTAGCTATTGGAAAAGAAGAGGTGTTATAAGATGAGGCCATGCTCCATGCTTTGATCTGTGTGCCGGTGGCATGGCATGTGTTCACAGAAGAAAATTAAGGGCACTCTATATGGATGACTGCTACCCTCTCCAGTTTCAATCACCACAGCTTCAAAAAAAGACCCTGACCACATAGTGAATGTGTTAGTCCGGGTAGACGAGAAAAACAAAACTCATAAACACACATATACATATAAGAGAGAGGTTGATATACAAGAGCAATTGAACATTGAAAAAAAAAATCCCAGCTCAGTCCAATCCAAGGTCATAAGTCCGATATTAGCCCATATGTCTGATACCAATCTGTAAGTCCTCTTCAGGCTCATGAAGCACATGCAATGACACCAGGACAACCACAGGCCAGTTGGTGCAGAATCTTGTGTATCCAGTGGTGGTAGAAGCATTTCAACACTGGCAGTGGTCTCCTCGTGGTTTCTCCAGCTTCCAGGGCTCAGAATCTATCAGCATGCTGCCAGGTGTCTTGTCAGTGGAGTGTCTCCAAGGAACTGAGAGTGAGAGTCTCACCTCCAAGGGGGAAATACAGTCAGATTTCCCAGAATTCTCAGGACAAAACTGTGTCCACACAGAGATCTCATTGACTATCTCCAGTTGACAGGCTAGACCCCACCCTTGCACTCTTAATCTTCAAACTGACACCAGATTAGGTGACTGCTACAGTGAATGAAAATGAAAAGGGACAGCTTGACTTTGGTTGATTAGGCCCGAAGCAAGCCAGGAGTGACTAAGGAAAGTCCCTGAATAAAAGGGGGTATTTGCAGTTTTATATCTATACTCCAAAAAGTAAATTGAGGGGTATTTCTGAGGAATGGTCAGAATATGAATTGGGTTGATTCCTGGACAGGAAATGGCTTTTGGGATTTCTTCTAAACATTACCCAACTTGGCCGCCTGACTTTTTGCTTCTTCAAGGAGCCTGGAGGTACAGTGGTTACTTTGGTTATTTTGGCTGCCACTAACTTCAGTGGCAATTCCTAAAAATCGAGTTGAGGCTTTCTCTAAGGCAGTCGTTCTGAACCTTTCTAATCCCACGGCCCTTTCATACAGTTCATACAGTTCCTCGTGGCCCCCTCTAACCAGAAAATTATTTATCGTGGCTACTTCATATCTGATTTTGCTACTGTTATGAATCGGGCTACCCAGGTGAAAGGGTTGTTCAACTCCCAGGTTGAGAACCACTGCTCTAAGGAGTTACAGTCTCACCAGCTGATGGTGCTCAGTCATCAAAAGAAATAATGTCTGGGGTCTTAAAGACTAGAAGTTAAACAAGCAGTCATCCAGCAGAGAAGCAACAAGCCCACAAGAAAGAAGCACACCAACTGCATGACCATAAGATTATTAGATAGCTAGAGAAAGGAACCGGGGGTTGTTTCTCTATGTGCCAAGACCCCCTCTACAGGAAGCTGGAAGCCAATAGTCTAAGGGGCATATGCCAATTCAGGCCCCAGCCAGGGAGGCGGTACACCTGGGTTTAATTCAGCCACTGGGGTCAATTAGTACTATTGACCACGCCTCCTAGGAGACCACCTCTTGTTGCTCTCTGGCCTTCTGCTCAATTGTGCTGTGGTCTTTCTGGCCTTGGGCACCACGTGTAGTTGTGCAGCCCCATGAGGTTGCCCGTGTTCAGTGACTGTTAAGCCTGAAACTTCTGTCCTTTGTAAAAACCTACTTGGATCAGCAACTAGGCTTCAGCATGAGTTTTTGCTTTTGTGAAGCCAAGAACTAAGGTATTTCCCACCCAAAAAAGCCTAACGAGTTGTTGACAGAATAAGATAATCGACATCAGAAGATTCAAAACAACCAAACAAAACATGTTGTTGAGAATGAGAAAGCTCAGAGCAGAGACCTCCCAAAAAACATCTGTAGACAACGGGACATTCCCTCACAAAAGGGTCACAAGGAAGGGATGCGTCAACCAGAGCACAGTATAGCACTGATGAAACACACAATGTCCCCCTGGTTCTTTGAGGATTCCTCACCCCCCACTTTCATGACCCAAGTTATGCCTTTCAGTTCTGGCTAGACCAGTGCATGTACACTGGTACAGAATAGAGTTCACGACACACAGAATCTAGGTCAGATGAAGACCTCAGGAACAGAAATGGGTGTAGCGAAACCAGGAGAGGAAGGTGAGGAGTGGAGGGGAGGAAGGGGGAACCATTTGCAATGATTGACACATAACCTCCCCCACCCCAGGGGAGGGGAGATGAACCACACAAACATGGGTGAAGGGAGACAATGGTTGGCATAAAATAGTAATTTATAAACTATTGAGAGGGTCACAAGTAGGGGAGGAAAAAAGAGGAGCTGATACCAAGGGCTCAAATATAAAGTAAATGTTTAGAAAATTATGATAGCAACTTATGTACAAATATGCTTGATACAATTGGTGTAGGGGTTCTGAAAGGGGCTGTCAGAACCCCAAGTAAAATGATCTTTTAAAGAAAACAGAGAGAGAGAGAGAGTTCCAGTCTGGAAAGCCCACAGGAGCTCTCTCGTGTCCTCTAGGGTTGCTGTGAGTCAGCATGGACTCCAAGGCAGTGAGTTCGGCCTGTTTGTTTGTTTGTTTGTGACTTCTTGCTCTTAGCTCTCATGTTTCAGGCTTCCCTATAGGTGGTGACTCTCCTTCCTGCAGATGTTTGATGGGCACATGGGGTTGTACTTACTACTTGCTTGCTGTGGTGGGATACTTTCCCCGGAAGAGAAGGCTCAACAAAGAGCTTCATTAGAGGTCATATATGAGCTACATGCTTCAATAGCCTATGACAATATGCAACATGCTATCCTAAGGGTAAGCTCACTGAGAAGGCTGCAGGTTGGAGAGCATGGCAAAAACTAAGCAGATTTGGGGTGATCTCATTCCTACCTCCTTAAAAAAATAGTTCCATGGGCACTTTACCCACATGTCATACACTTCAGTAGTTCTAATCACCTCAAGAAGAGTTAGACAATCATTACCACAATCCATTTTAGGACATTTTCTTCCTCCTCATACTCATTGTTATTGCTGTAATCATTTCTCTAAGTTGTGGCAAAAATATACCCAACAAAACATTCTCCAATTCAACAACTTCTACATGTATAATTCAGCGCCACTGATTATATTCTTCATGTTGTGCAACCATGATTGACATCCTTTTCCAAATGAATCCACCACCATTAACATCAACTCAATAGCCCCTGAGCAATATTACTCTTCCTCCTTCACCCGTATGCAATTATACAGGCCTTCCTAATGCAATAGACAAGAGGGTTGAAATCACACTTAACATCTCTCTAACCCTCAGTGCCAACATCCCCTACAGCTTTAATGTGACTGATTATTAGTGGAGCTAAGGCCAAGAAGCCACAAACAAACAAATCAACAGACCAAACTCACTGCCTTTGAGTTCTTTCTGACCCAAGAGGACACGAGAGACCTCCTGTGGGCTTCCCAGACTGGAACTCTCTTTCTCTCTCTCTCTCTCCTTTAAAAGATCATTTTATTTGGGATTATTACAGGTTAAAGAAGGTCAAACTTGATTTCTTTTTTCTTTTTTTTAGTCATTTTCTTGATATGGAATTCATATCCATAGTTAAGTTGCATTTCAAAGGAGTTACATATGCATCATCACAATCAACTCTGGTGTTCCCTCCTACTCCTGCATTCGTTCTTTGCTCCCCAATTCCTCTCCTCCTCCTCCCCACCACCACCCTACTTCCTGATGAGATGAACCTTTGCATCAGTTACTGTCTCTGTGCACCACTCCTCCTGTGCCTCCTGATCCTTCCCACCTCTTTTAATTAGGGCTCAGGTCAAGTGAGATGGCCACGATTTCACAGAGCCCCGAGGAAGGAGAAATGGGCAGAGAGGCCCCTTGGTGCATCATCTGTAATTTAAATGCCTGTGGTCTGGGAGATACAAATTTAGCAAGTAGATTGAAGAGACAAGGTCCAAAAGGTTAAAATAGTTTTATGACTGTGGCTGGTCCTATGAGAAGGAAGAACCAGGCAAACATAGGTGCAACTGATTCAAGGTCACTCCGCGTGTCTTGATGTTTCTTGGTTGAATACCTGCAGCCAATCAGCAATCTCACAGTTTTTTGTTTGTTTGTTTTGTGGCATCACTGCCCTGGTGGGAGTAGGAAGCCCAGCCTTGCTCCTGGAAAGCTGCTGCTGGATTTGAGCCACCAACCCGGTGGGCCGTAGTCCCGCACACAATCACTATGCCACCAGGGCTCAGCCCACAGGTTTTTTTTCACATTTGTTTTTATCAGAGGAGTTGATATAAATGCTACAGGAAGTCTTGATTGCTACACAAACTTCACCCTGCTCCACTAATAATCAGTCATATTATGCTACAACTTTAGGGGATGTTAACTCTGAGAGTCAGAGAGACATTAAGTGTGATTTCGACCCTCTTCTCTGTTGCATTCAGAAGGCCTGCATAATTGTATAAGGACTGTCACTGCAGGGGTACCCTCTTTTGGGGTCCCAGGGGGAGCATGATAAATCCAACAGTTCTTAGAATTATTTTTTCCCCCTGAGGCAATAGTAGCAGACAAAATTTTAAATACTGTTACTGGTTCACTGGGCAGTTTTAGGGCCCTAGTACAACTTTGCTACTAAATAAGCTTTTAAATCTTCATTTAAAACATTGTACAAAGTAAAGGCAGGCCCTGTTGACAATAACATGGAGGAGACACCAGCTTTTAAACCAGTACAAAGTAAGAAAGGAAAGAGCAAAGTTGATTCCCCAGGGACATAAGCAAATACCTGGTGCCACCACCTCTTATCTGAGCGCTGTCTCTCACACAGCTACTGTGGTCTCTAAGCTGTTCCGCCTCTCCGTTGTCAGAGTTGTGTGTGGTTGAACTGAAGGTTTTGGCTCCATCTGAGTGTGAGAAATCCAAGCTTCTCATTTGCAGATTTATTCTGTAGTGGCCGTTGACATCAGCATTTTAAAGGGAGCTTTCCAGTTCTCATCGAGGGAGTCAGTTTTCCATGTTCTGATGTACATCCATCCCACAGTTTGTGTCTATGGGTTTGTAGAGGAACTTCTGGCAAGGAAGTCCCTTGATGGATGAGCTGTTTTTGGTGACATCTTCAATAAGGTTGATTTTTTTTCCGAAGTCTATAGTCAATGTCATTATGCAACAAGGGTTGCCTGAATGACAGCCAAGTTCAATAGTACAGAAAATACCAAATGCTGGAGAGGCTACCAAGAGACTGGAACCCTCATACACTGCTGGTGGGAATGTAATTATATATAAACACTGTGAAAAGCGATATGACATTACTTCAAACAGCTGGGAATAGAAATTCTGTACAGTCCAGTAGTCCCTTCGCTGGACACATGTGTTAGACTGGGTGGACTACAGAAAGAATTCCAGAGAGGTGTATATATATATATATATATATATATGAAAGAGCTTTATATACAAGAGCAATTGAATATTGAGAAAACATCCCAGTTTAGTCCAGATCAAGTCTGTAGGTCTGGTATTAGCCCATATGTCTGAAACCAATTTATAAATTCCTCTTCAGACTCATGAAACACATGCAGGAAGTTCACTAACCAGTGGATGGGAAGTCTTGTGGATCCAGGAGTGGTATAAGCATCTCAACACTGGCAGGGTTCTCCACATGGTTTCTACAGCTCCGGGACTCTGACTGCCATCAGCCTGTCTTCATGTGGCTTGTCACCAAGAATGTCTCACAGGAACTGAGGGTGTGTCCCAACTCTAAGGAGCTATTTATCTCCTTAGCGCCTCCAAATGAGGTCATCAAGCTGCAATCTGATTGACAGACTAAACTACACCCCTTCTCTCTTCAGTCTCAAATTGACAACAGATTATGTAACTTCCACAGTACATATCCTAGAGAAGTCAATGTCAGCAGTCACAGGTAGGAAGATTAGAGATAAAGGGAACGTCTTCTCCAAATGCCTACACTAAAAAATTAGCTGACCCTAATAAAGGGTTTGAAAGTAATCAGGCACACATTAGACACCCGTGGGGACCATCCAAAGCTGGAAAGCTGGGCATGCTTAGCCCAAGGTCCCTGAGGCCCAGGTGAAGGTCAGCGTGGGTGTGCACAATAGACACCAGTAACATTACAACACACATGCACCTGAACTTCAGCCACTGAAAGCAGCCAATACCTTCAGCCACCACCACCACCACCACCGCCGCCCCCCTCCCACCCCGCTGCACCCGCCTCCAGTGGAAGTAGGAGGGGATAATAAGCAGAGACCAAGGGCAGTCGATCACTTCTTCCTGTGCAACTTCCATGTGGTTTTTCACTCTCTTCTGAAGTCGCCATCTCCATTGGTGAAGAATAGTGTGTACTATCTGAGAGTGTATCACCTGAAACTTCCCTTTCCCTCATAAAAGTTAGCTGGATTTACAAAAGTGCTCTGCCATGTGAAAGCTTTCAGTGTTGAGAAGCAAGAACCAGGGAAAACCATTCCAGAAGACTAACCATAGAACAGTCAGTCATAAGTATACCCATATTCATTGCAGCACTGTGCACGATAACCAGAAGATGGAAAAAACCTAAATGTCCATCGGTAGAAGAATTGGTCAAGAAATGCTGATGCATACACACAATGGAATTATTTTTTAAATCATTTTATTGGGAGTGCCTACAGCTCTTATCACAATCCATACGCAATGGGATATTAAGCATAGCTAAAAACCAATGATGTAATCACAAAGTCCTGCAGACATGGATAGAACTGAAGAGCATGATGCTTAGTAGAATTCACCAATCAGAAAAGTACAAATATTATAGGAGATCATTGTTAAAAGGGAGGAAAGTGTAGGTTGGAGCATGAACCATGGGATAAAGCCTTTCATACCACTGGGAACAGACTGGAATTTTGCCAACATGGGAACAAGGAGGAGAGTGGGAAGACAAAGCAGTATGCTCAACAGCTGCTGGTGTTGACTTGAGGGAAGAGGAAGATGGGGACCCACAGGAAGGAGAAGGGCCATCAAGGAGTGGGGGAAGCACAAACTATTGGAGACTTTGATGAATTGTCCAGACTCATCAAAGGTAACAATCTGATCTGAAATGTGAACCCCCATCTAAGTTACCATTTTTTAAAAAGACTTACCATCAGCTAACTTTGGGAGCAATTCAACTTCTGGGCAAAGGAAGAGTTTTGTCCACAGTAATATAGCTTCTTGCTATAATTTTGAAAGATCGCTAGATTTAGGGACAGGGTGGGGGGGTTCTCCCCAATGCCTGCAAAGACCTGCATAGAGGGGATGGGAGGAAATCAGACACACTAATCGGACACCTATGAGGAAACTCAAACTGAGCATTCACAGACGAGGCACTCCTAGCACACAGGAAGTCTGAAACCTAGCCTCCACCTAGGACCATGACATCCCCCAGCGTCTTTTAAATGCAGCCAATAAGATCAGTCAATACATTCAACCACAGCTCCCCAGCCAGACGGGTTGCAGACCCAGCTGCAGGAAGGCCAACTCTCTTCCTGATCAGACCCTTGTTCAGCAACAGGCAGAGCCGGGAGTGGGGTGGGGTCTTTCTCCCTGTGCAGGGATGCCTAGAAGACCCCTCTGGGCTTTTGGGGGGCACACATGCTCTTGAACTGGTGGCTTCCTCGTCTCCTGAGATTCCCCAGTTCCGCACAGGTGGGTTTCACCCTCCTATGCCCGGTGTCTTTTCCACGTGGCTTTGTGTACCCAGTGTGAACCCCAGGTCAGCTTCCACGCAGCTTGGCGCATTTTCCAGAAATAGTGTGTACCCTTTTCAGACTGTAAAACCTGAAACTTTTCCTTTCCTTCATAAAAACTCACTTGGATTACAAAAGTGCTTCTGCGACGTGAATTCTTTCAGGGCCCTGTAGCAAGAATGGAGTGTATTCCATTCCAGAAGCCTAACAGATGGACCACGTGGATTTCTGTGGTCCTGTTCATGTTCTTTACTTTCTCATGGGATGGGAGTCTCTGGGAATGCTCCTTGGTCTCTACATCTAGTGTCACCAGCCTAGCTATGGAAGCCGTGAAATGAGTTCCAATGTCCCTCTGGAGGGACGGAGGCAGTGCAAAGCCGAGAATGATGACATTCTAATCGCCTTTTGTCACGAGCCTAACTTTTCTAAGCAATAGGAGCAAGCTTTTACTCATCCAATAATGGTGCCCCAAAAAACCCCAAAAAACCAACAAGCATCTGTACCCTCCAGGGACTGGCAGCATTACTTTCTGGAATAGTCAGCTTTCCCTTGAGCCTGTCCTGCAGTGGACCTCTCCTGGGGATAGAGAACTGGTCTTTGGGTTTGTTTGGGTTTTTCTTTGTCTATCAATGAGACGCTGCTGTGTGACCTTGTGACTAGTCCACTGCATGTGGGATCGTCTAACGATCCAGTCCCACCACGTGTACAGAGCATCTTCCCCATTGCGGGTCCATTGATGTGTTGTCTTAGGGATAGGGTGGATTAGGCCTTCCAAGGACAAGACCCTCAGGGTTGCACACCAACTCTGGTTTTCATTTTCTACAGCAAATGTCTGTCGTTCTGCGTGCACAGCTCAGATCTAGACTGGCAGACAAAACATGAGAGGGGGGTCTTGGCCACCTGCTCCACAGCTCAAGCTGCAAGATGGGCCCCTTTTTATTAGATGCCTACTGCAACCTCTGCCAGGTGACCCACAGCCTCCAGGAGGGCAACAATTGCCTTGGTATATTTGAAGTCTTTAAACCTTAGAGTGAAATTGTCAGGAAAGCAAGTTCATAGCTCCTGCATGAGGATTTCCCCCACTGAAAGGCAAACATCTCTTGTGAAGCACTCTCTGAGGAGATACAATCGAAAACCTTCTATAAAAGCCTGCCTCTTGAACCTTGCACTACAGTCTTCTGGGAGGACAGTGACCAGGGTGTCAAGACTAGGGACAATTGAGTGGACTGCCTCAGGTTTGGGTCTTGAGGTTCTGGTCACAGTTTTACCCTAATCGGTGTCATGGTCTCTTAGTCTTACTAAGGGCTGCAGTGACCTCTTCTTCCAGGTTGATATTGTTCTGGATGTTCTTTGGTAGAGGACAGGACCCTGACATATCTAGGAAATGTAGTAGGAAGGCCTCAGCCTCATCCCAACCAGGAGAGGTCCAGCCAGGACCCAGAGAGGGTTAGCTTCCCACAGTGTCACACGGCTGGCCTTCATGCTTCCAGAGGTCATCACGTTAAAGGCTGCCCACGTGGAAGCAATAGCCAAAGAGATGGCTGTGAGCTCTCTGCTACAAAGGACACCTGTTATTTCATGCTCTGGGCACAGTCCTTAGCCTGGTCTCCGTTACCGAAAGCCCTTAGACGTAACCTCTGCAGACTGAGATGCACTCGCACCACTTCTCCTTTGCGGCTTCTGAAGGGTTCTTCTGACATCAGAGCACTCTGGCAAGGGGACCATCTTGTTGATTGAGCTGCGGAGCAGGTAGCCAAGACCCACCTCCCATGCCTTGTCTGTCTTCCCTCTGCCAACCAGTTGAGCTGGTTGAGCCACATAGCGCCTGTCTGCTTCTCCTTCTCCTTTGTCTAAAACCAAATATTGTTTCTCAGGGATAAGCAGTGTGCTAAATAAAGTCCGACAAGCACTCCAGTTGAGGTCAAAATGATGGAACATAGAGATGTAAATGTTTATGCCTATGAATGACTCTTCTCCATACCGTAGAGCAGAGGTCCCCAAACTACGGCCCACGGGCCACATGCGGCTCACCCAGGACATTTATCTGGTCTGTCGAGTGTTTTGGCTGCCACTGTGTCCTGCTTAGCAGTGGACTCATGCCACCAGCAGAGAATTTGTTCATAGTTTGTTTTTTAACTGTAGTCCAGCCCTCCAATGGTCTGAGGGACACTGAATTGGCTCCCTTTTTAAAAAGTTTGAGGACCCCTGCCCTAGAGTGTAGGTCTTCTAATTGCACCAGTCAGGAGTGGCCAAGGGTCCACCTTTTCTAATGGCAGCCCAGGGTGACCTGATTGTGAGACAGTGGCCTCCCAGAGAGGGACATGTCCTAACACGATCCCTATTTGACTCTGCTCAGATGCCAGCTCAGCACTGGTCAAATCAAGACCAGGATAGGGCATCTCTTGTCATGGACATGGGAGTGAAAAGCCTCCAAGCTGTGACCAACACCTCCTACCTTGTCTGTCACTTGTACCTCACCTGGGACCTGGATTGGCTCAGATGGGTTAAAAAGTAGCAATTGGGACAGACCCAAAGGATTGTATAAGTCCATCCATATTTTGCAATACTCCCAGATTTTGTTGTTCCTGTGAAAAAGCATAGGCTTCAACATAATGGTTCCCCATCCATTTTTCAATTCAGGAACAGAGGAGCCTAATTGTCAAATGCTATAATCTAAGGTTTCATCAGGGGGTTCACTGGGCCTCTGAAATTTTTACACTGTGGCCACAAAATATTACCTACAAATATCATTTTCTACAGAGGGTCTTCAGCCATGTATTACCAATTTTTCTGGGTGCAGCCTACAGGGGCATGCCTTGCTGATTTCTTATACCTAAGTTGAAACAGAAATTCACAAAGATACACACTCCAAATCAGATTCTGATAGCAGACCTTATAGAGGCTAATAATCTAAGAGCTTAGATTTCCTTGTGCTCAAAAACCAGACCCTGGGTTCTCAAATGCAGGCCTGTTTGCCCTCAATGCCCTAAATAGACCATTAACTCTCAGTAGCCTGGCTCTCCAGTAACTGCAGTACAGGCACAAACACGATAGGCATTCCTGGAAATTTCGGAGTCCTTTTTGGTGTGCAGTGCTTGCGCTCCCCCCTGGTGCTGGGGCAGGCTGGAGGCAGCCTCAGGTGTCTACAGCAAAGCCCGGGTGCCGGCTCAGCTGGTTCTGGGGCATCGTGCAGCCAGTCTCAGGTCTGAGCGAGAGGGCCCTGGTTGGTTTGCCAGCAATGTTCCCAGGCCAGGTCTCACCAGGCACAGCTTTAAAGGATGAAAACTGGCAAAGATTGGAGGCAAGTGAAAGAGGCATGCTTTAGCTTGATTGATCAAGCTGGGACTAGACATGTCCCTGAAAGGGGGGAGATGCCATTTTATATGGATACCAGGAAGTAAATTGAGGGGATTATGAATATGGAGCAGGTTTCTAAGGAATCATCATGAATATTCATTGGATTCAGATCATGATTCGTGGCCAGGAAATAGTTTGCTAGACCACTTCTCAGTGCCGTCTCTCTTGGTCCCGTGATGTCTTTCTGGTGATGTTTTGTTGCTTGGCCAAAGCTCTTTCAAGGTGGGGTCAGCTCTGAGGGATGAATGTCCCTTGTTCACACTGTCACCAGGCTGGATCAGGTGATCACTGATTCTACTTCTAGTGGTGGTGGGATACTGTTCCAGGAGGGAAGGGTTAAAAACAACAAACCAGGCTGTCAAGAGGGAAAGGACAGGTTAAAAAATAGGCAGTATATGTGAGGTGAGAGAAGAGCTTTTGAGAGAAAGATTTTTAATAAGTTTTCAAAATCAAATATTATCTCAGCAGATAAAGATGATACTATGCTTTAAACCTTTTAATCACTATTTCTGATCACAAATGCTCTGACTTTTCCCATAGGCAGGCGCCCCTGGAACATATAAGCTGCATGATTTAGTGCTGTATTACTGTATATTAACTCATACATAGAAGAAGGGAACTAGCTATGGAAAAAGCCAGGTCATGAACTCATACAATTCAGAATGTATCCTTGTATAGTGGTCATGTATTCGTGATGTCAACTTCATGATTGGGATGTAAGGGTTCCAGTTAATCTGGAGGTAGCCAATGAGTAGCCAGCCGATGAGGCCTGTGTGTGGACATGACTTTTTCCTGAGAATTTTGGGAAGTCTCATGGTATTTCCCAATTGGAGAATAGAGACTTGACTCTCAGTCTCTGGGAGTCAGTCTCCAATACGATGAACTACTGACAACACAAAATGGCAGCATCTGAGGAACTGGAGGAGCTGAAGGAGAAGCTCCTCGGCCTTACTCTGATGGAGCTAGACCTCTAAAGCTGGAGAAGCCACGTGGATACCCCTGCCAGCACTGAGTTGCTTCTACCACCACTAGATGCTCTTGATGGACCCTGAGCCCTGGGGAGAAGCCATGAGGAGACCCCTGCCAGCATCAGGATGCTTCAACTGTTTGTGCTTCATAAGTCAGAAGGAGACTTTATAGACTGGTATTGGACATATGGGCTAATGTTGGATCTATGACCTTGGACTGGACTGGGTTGGGATGCTTTCTCAATGTTCCATTACTCTTATATATAAACCTTCCCCTTATATCCATATGCATGTCTATGAATTTGTTTCTCTATTCTACTCATACTAACACACCTTGGATAGATGTTTCCTTTAAGAACATTAATATTGTCCAAGGGGTCAGGGGACTGTCACATCCAAGGATGTAATCTTACAACTTGGTTAAATGCACATTGCACTTCCAATTGGGAAAGCCACTAAACCCTGGGTGTCAGTGAATCTGTATGATGACACCCAGGAGCATATAAAAGCCTCCATTGTACGCCGGAAAGGAAGGCAGTCTTTTTTTTTTAATCATTTTATTGAGGGCTCATAAAACTCTTATCACAATCCATATACACTTTCATCGTGTGTCAAGCACATTTGTACATTTGTTGCCCTCATCATTCTCAAAACATTTGCTTTCCACTTGAACCCTTGGTAATTTTTTCCCAACTCCCACTTCCTTCATGAACCCTTGATAATTTAGAAATGATTATTTTGTCATATCTTACACTTGCCAATGTCTCCCTTCACCCACTTTTCTGTTGTCCATCCCCCATGGAGGTGGTTTTATGTAGATCCTTGTAATCGGCTCCCCCTTTCAACTCCACCCTCCCTGTGTCACCACTCTCACCACTTGTCCTGAAGGGATCACCTGCCCTGGATTCCCTGTGTCTCCAGTGCACATCCTCTAGTCTAGCTGGATTTGTTTGGTAAAATTGGGATCATGATAGTGGGTCGGGGCTGGGTGCAAGAGAAAGCATTAAAGAACTAGAGGAACGTTGTATGTTTCATCGTTGCTACACTGCACCCTGACTGCCTCTTCTCCTCCCCACAATCCTTCTTTAAGGGGATGTACAGTTGCCTACAGATGGGCTTTGAGTCCCCAGTCTGCACTCCCCCTCATCCACAATGACATGATGTTTTGTTCTTTCATGCCTGCTACCTAATCCCTTCAACACTTTATGATCACACAGGCTGGTGTGCTTCTTCCATGTGGGCTTTATTGCTTCTGAGCTAGATGACCGCTTGTTTACCAGTGAAGCAGTCTTGGAGAGAGATATCACTGTCTTCCAGATCTGTCGAGAGACCATATGCTGACTCTCATCCCGTCTCTGTGATTGGCTGCAGCAACTAGAGGCCAGACCCTCCTTCAATTTCATATGCAGCATACATTTCAATGTCCCGTGACATCTGTTGGACACACAATGACATTTACAGAATTAGACCAGCCTAAGATGGTTGGCATGTGGTCTCCTTATTTATACAACTTTCTGCGTTGTGTACTACTTGACCAAAATAATTTCATAGTGCTACCAGGAGGCAGCTCAGAATTTCAAACCTCTCCTTTTGTCAGTTCTTACCTGCTCCACAGAAATTGCAGGTGAAGGGTAAAATTTAGACAAAGGTCAGGAAAAAATGTCTGAGCAGAATGAGTAAGCTTATTGAAAGGGGATGCTTTGGGAAAGAACTCCAAAGTTCCCTTCACTAGTGCGGTCTTAATATTAAGCCAGACCTTACATTCTGCTCATGGTTGACTGCTCATCATAGGCTGGTTTCATGGCAGGTCTTCTGCTAGTGCCTGGTCCTCCAGAGTGTCCCTCCTACTTCTAGGTAGGTGTGTCCTAGCACCCCAGACCTCATGCTGTGCTCTGGTCCAGACCCAAATTCTTCCATCATTGTGGGGCTTGTGTGAACATCCTGTCTTTCTTCCCCTGGCCACGTTATTATCCCCAGCATCGTCAGGTCTCTTCTGTGGATTAGAAAAATTGTCTTATTTTGCACTCCACCTGCTTTAGTGTGTGTAGCCTGCTCCCTTTGGTGATAAGATTTCTGCCAGCTTCCTTCTGGGAGCCTCGCCAACAAACAATATATTGTTTCATGGTGTTGGGTGCCATGGGCCTGGGACTGAGCAGCCAGTCCCAGTTTCTGTTGTGTTAACTTGGACCCATGGGAGGCCCCCAGGCCTATTAGTTCTCTGAGCTCTGTCAGAGGTAGATCAGCAGGTCTTCCTTTTAAGTGTGAGCCATTTAGCCTTGCTGTCACTGATGAGTAAATCCTTCCAGTTCTCCGTCTCAACTCCCAGTGGCATTTCTATAGCCTGCCATGTGTGTCCATCTCACACATGTGTTCGTGGGCTTGCGTTGCAATGCTGGGTATTGAAATGTGAGGTAGCTCTCAGGAAGCTGGCAAAGTGAAGGATAAAATGCTTGAGAGCCATTTCCAACAGCACATGCAATTCATTGTGAAATACCTCTCGCTACAGCCTTTCACTCTATTTAGGGACTTGAAATTTCTGATTATGTATTATGAAGGAACTCAAAAGAACGAGGTACTTGGCTTCCAAGAGGCTTCTGCCAAGATGCAGGCCATACTCTTTTCCCTTTCCCCTTCCCTATTTACTACTTATTTTGAGCTGTTTTCCACAGACGGCCAGGTGGCAGCCCTCAGCAAGTCTGTGGGCACTTTCCTCCCTCCCTCCCTCTCTGCACTTTGCTCCCCTCAGGCTGACCCTGGAGAGAGCCTTAGAGTGAACTGTGAATGGTTCTAACTTCATGATTAGCAAATCACTGTTTGAGGGGTCTTGTGTCTGTGAATACATGATTTTATAAATGTCAACCAATGAGAATTTTCTTCTTGTCAGGTTTTGAATCCTCTGTATTTAAATTCTGGGAAAAGTTCCTCTTAATAAATCCTTTAACAGAAACTCCGGTTTGCTCTTTGGAAGTGCAAGAGAAGTGGAAACAGGTGAATTACATTAGACCTTACTTAAATGTAACTTTAAATAAAAATACTTCCTCAACAAGTAAGCTTTTAGGTATAATTTTTTTCTTTTTGGGGGTGTGTGTGTGTGTTATTGTTTGAAGTGAACTTGTTTGTCACAAGACTCCAAGTCCATTTCAGCTTTACTTTCCTCCTTTTTTTCTTTAAGCCACCCAGACACTGTTTAATTTTAAGGGCTAAGAAGTAGGTACAAATTTTGTTGTCCTCACAGATATACCATAAAATCTTGGGAGTTACTGTGAAAAGAACCTATTCATCATTAGCCATATGGCCAACTTTTACATACTTCTCTGAGTTTACATGGAATTAACTTTTAGCTCAAGACCAAGTGGTAGTAAATGACAACTGCCAAAGTGACAAAAGATGTACTGAAGAAATGCGATAATTAGGAAAAGCAGAAGTCTAAATATACATTAAGATGCTGGCTAACATTTGCTGAAATCAAGTTAAAACCTGATACCAATCTGTTTTCAAGAAGCCAGGTTCCCTGGTAACTTCAAAATGCACAGCTAGGCCTTTGCTTCCAGATGTTTCCTGGTGAATTCTGACTGCCAACCTTTCAGTTAGCAGACAAAACTATGAACTTCCTCTACTACCCCAGGAGGCCAACCGAAAAGACTGCTGGACTAAGATAGATTTGGGGCTGTGACCACACTCACAGACTTCAGGGTGAGAGAAGTCAGGGAGATCCATTTACACAGTGGTGATTGACTGAGAGTGTGGAGGCTCCAGAGAGACACCTTGAAGTGGATAAGAGGAATGGGGAGAAGAATGCGGTTGCTTCCTGAGGGAGGCCAAGCTCAGGCTGAGGTTAACATAGGACTAGAAATAGCCAGCTTCCTAAAGGAGGTAGAGAACTCTATAGGCAAAAAGAAACTCTAATAGGCAAAAAGAACTCTATAGGGGAAAAAGAAACCAGAAGAGTCTGAAAGGGCCCACTGAAAAAAGCAAGTTCCCCCAAAGCACCAGTTTAAGCTGAAAAGGGGGTTAAAAAATTCGTGCAAGTCTCTGAGTGAAAATGGAAGAAAGTTCCAAAGTTCTGCATGAGAGGTGAAACTACTATGTCCACATACTTTTGCGATTTGTTTTAAGAAATCCTTTCTTACCCCACCCCATCCCTGGACCAAAAGACTGACGATCACAAAAATGGTCACCCAGCACCCTTACACTCTTTCATCTGTCTGCTGTGAGAGGCACAAGGAGGTGAGAGCTCAAACCAGGAGCTTTGTGTTTAATCGACACACCAGAAAGAAGTGCTGAGGACTTCTTATGTTCACTGGTTAAGAAGAGTGTTGATCCTTCCAGAGTTTGCTTGGCTTAAAAGGTTGGCATTTTTGTACTCTCCTTTCCCTGCTAAAAGATTGCTTCTTTTTTTTTTTTGCACCCCTCATCACTAACCACTCCACCATGTTTACCTAGTGGAGTGCCAAGGACCTGCAGGTTGGAGGATTTCTTTAAAGCCATCCAGCTTAAGCTCTTCAAAGGGAAAAAGGACTCATTGTGATTGCATCTCAGGAACTTGCAGTAAATTGCTACCTTTTAACCATGTGATTTATAACTGAATTATCCAATCTCTTGTATCTGTGACCTTAGCTTATTCTTGGTGGCCTTTAATTTCACAATTTCACTGGTTTAATTTCACAAGACAGTTGAATGAGAGCACCTTGTGAGGAACAAGGGAGCAGCAACCCCCAATCACAGTGCTTGTGAAGGCACTTGGACCTGAATCTCAGTTTTCTTATCTAACAAAAACAGGAATACTCTAAAAATAAAATAATTTTTTAAGTAGTCAGACACTAGCCTTCTGTACTCCCACCCCACTGTCATAGAGTTTATTCCCACTCATAATGACCCAATATAGGATTTCCAATGCTGTGATCTTCATAGGAACAGGCAGATTCATCTTTCTCCTTGAAATTGATCCAGCACAACATATCCTTACGCTTCCACACTATAATAGAATCATTTCTTGGGCATTAGAGAGGTATGTTCAGCAATTCCTTCTTTGGGTCACTAAGTTTAAGAACTAGAATATTTGACCAAGTTCTTTAGTTCTTCTTCATATTCACGTCCCCCAATATAGGGTAATTGATTCAAATTGAGCTCCAGGGATCAATCGCTTTGGTGAGCCAAGTTCTTCAGAGTAATTATGCACTTGAGCTTTAATATGTTTCTGGGTCCGAGCCATATATACCATATTAAAAAGCAAACTCTGTTACCAAGAAAAAGGCAGTTGATCAAATCCCACCTCCAGAAGAGAAGGCAGCTAAACTGGAGTCTTGGGATAACACTGAGGAATGAGAGAGAAATTGAAAAGCTAACCTGAGCAAGTGCCAAGATCAAGCCTAATAGAGTGTGGGATGCAGTTGAGTACAGGGCAGACGCAATAAAGGCAAAGGGAAACCAGAGTAGGAAACTCAAGAGAACAAAGGCCAATGGGATCACTAGCAAAAGTCGGAGTAGACAGGAATCCCTGAGTTCAGGCAATCTGCTGCCCATGACAGAGTCGTCGTCGTCGTCGTCTTCCCACTCTCCCCTGCCATCCCTGATGCTGAGAGGTGTCTGCTCCAACAGTGTCCAGTCTCCTCGATTCCCTACAGAAGGCTCTGCCTGGACCCCTGAGGTCTCAGGAGACAGACATATGGCTCCACCACATCACCAAGTATTTGAATAGACAACTTGGCTAGAGGCTGATTTCAGCAATATTATAAACTGAGTAACCCAAGAAGCTTTCACCTATGCCAGAGATGTCAGAGAAGCATAAACAAATGTCCTTATAAATGCATATCTAAGAATTTAAGAAATAAGGAAAATCTCCAGTGGCCTCAAATCAATAAAGAAACTAAAGATCATCGTAATGAATACACCTTCTCCTCACTTTTTGACATGGTCAGGCTTCAAAGACCAAATCATTATTCAAAATTGGTGTGAGAAAATGGAACATGAGCCCCTTCAAAATAGAGATTGACTTGCCACGACATAGCTATCTGCGAAATTACATATCATGAACTGCCAAACTACAGAGAACCATGGCCTAGCCAAACTGACACATAACTTAACCGTTGTTGGTCTTACTCTTGCCTTATACCTTGGCATGCATTATTGCCAGATTATGGTGTTAATGTACAAATGATTGGATAATAGATTTTTTTTTAATTGTTGTCAAAAATTTAGTGTGTCAAATAATGAGATAGTCAGGTGAGGAGAGGAGAGGAGAATGCCAAGACAGCTGTGGTGATGGAGTGGTGTCTGGTTTCAGTACCTTGGGACTTGGGTACTAACTTTGTAGAGACAGAGGAAATTAAATTTGAGACTCACATAATTGGGTGTTAGAACTATGTCACCTTCGTCCTTCACATGAACTTGGGATAATTGAAAATGCACCTCCTTAATCAAATGGACTTAAAAAGAAACCGTGGGCTTGGGATTTCAGATTTCAACCCCCAAATGCAAAAAGCTTGGGTACTGTTACTTTTGTTCTAATGACAAGATAAACCTGCACAAACTAAAAATTGATTGTTGTTTTGTCTCATCATGGAAAGCCTGTTGAAGATATGGAAGCAATACAGAAAATCAAAGCTATGACTTTTAAAAGACTAACCAAATTGATAAAAATTCTAGTCAGACTAACCAAGAAAAAGGAGAGAAGGCATAAATTACCCATATCAGAAATGAAAAAAAAGTAACATCGCTATTGAGCTCCTTGGCAATGCATAAAAATTGTACATAACTCCCTAACTACATAATGTGAACTTAAATGTGGAGAAAGCCCTTAAAACACAGAAATGAATGACATTAAGTGGAACAAATGCAGAACTTTTGGTGTTGGTCCGCACCAACCCCTTTTGTCACCAACTGAGACTCTGCTGGTTCGGCAGGATCTGCTCAGTTGTCTGTTTCAGCTCATTGTTGCAGCCCCTGGGCCAGTCCATCTCACTGAGGGTCTCCTCTGACCCCCTATTCTACAGAGTACAATGTCCTTTTACAGAGCATGTTCTCTCCAAACACTGTGTCTGAATAGGTGAGACAAAGTCTCACCATCCTCACTGCTGAAAAGCACTCTAACTGTCTTCCCCCCAAGACAGATGTGTTTGTTCTTCTGGCAGTCTCTGGTACATTCAATATTCTCCAACAGCACCATAACTAAAATGCATCAATTCTGCAGTCCAGGAATAAGGACCTAATTCTTCCTTATTCACAAATAAGGAAGAAATGCATAACCTTAATAGTCTTATTTTTATTAAAGAAATTACTCAAAAGGAAAGCACCAGGTGTCACTGATGAATTGTACCGACATTTAAGGAGGAACTAGTGTCAATTCTCCATGATCTCTTCCAGAAAATAAAGTCAGGATGAAGGATTCCTACTTTATTCTATGGACCTTATAAGAAAGGACCTTATAAGAAAGAAAAGTACATTATTACTCATTATTATTACTCATGAACACACACAAAAAAAACCTCAACAAAATATTAACCAACAAAATGCAACAATGTAGAAAATTAGCTTTTTCCTATAATCAAGTAGGTTTTATTATAGTATGCAAGCCTGGGTTAACATTAGAAATTCAGCCAGCATAAATCTACTGTAAATATACATCAAGGGGGGGGGAAGCATTTCACTAAATCACAAAGAAAGCATTTCACTAAATCCAAAACCCATTCATAACTGTTGTTGTTTGGTGTCAAATACCATTCAATCAGCTCCAATTCACAGTGTACAACAGAATGAAAATGTACCTGGTCTATCACTTTGATCTTCTTTTCAGGCATTAATGAACTGAAATTGTAAGCTGATAGTGACCATTTTATATCAGAAAATTGTATCATTTACCAAGCTTGGAGTGAACACACTCAAGAAGTATAGCCATGTATTCATCTTCAAATTTTCAAGATCTATTGCAAGATATTTCAAGACTATCTTGAGGCAAAATAGTCTGCGAGAAGAAGATATCTATCCACACTTCAAAAAATCCAGTCAATGCAACTGTCTTCAGTCTGAAATAGGTCAAATATGCAATCCAGATGCATTGATAATTACTGGAGATTGGAATTCAAAAGTGGGGAACAAAGAGGAACAGCAGTTGGAAAATATGGTTTTGATGATAAATATAAAGCTAGAAATAACATGATGGGATTTTTGCAAGACCAATAATCTCTTCCTAGCAAATACATTTTTTTCTACGGCACAAAAGTCAACTGTGAACATGGACTTCTTTAGATGGAATACCCAGAAATCAAACTGATTATATCTGTGAGAAGAGATGATGGAGAAGCCCAAGATTAGCAGCTAAAATCACGGTAGGAACTGACTGTGAGACAGACCACCAATTGTTCCTATGTAAGTTGAAGTTGAAGCTGAAGAAAATTAATACAAGTCAATGAAAGCCAAAATATGACCTTGAGTCTATTCTACTTGAAATCTGAGAACATCTTAGCAAAGTTGCTGCATTGACAGAAGTCTTGATGAGCTGTGGGATAACATCAAGAACATTGTCCGGGCTGAGTCTCAATGGCTTAAGTGCTTGAGTGCAGGACAGCGGCCCACAGACTTGGCAGTTCTAATCCAGCGGCCGCTCTCAGGAACCATGCTGGGTAGCTCGGAGCAGTGAGGCCCACAAAAAGAAAGAAAGAAAGAAAGAAAGAACATCATCCATGAGGAGAGCAGAAGGTCATTAAAAGACAGGAAAGAAAAACAGATCAGTGTGGATGTCAAAAGAGTCTCTGAAACTTGACCTTAATCATAGAGTAGCTAAGGCAAATGGAGGAAATGATAAAGCAGAAGATCTGAACAAAAATATTTCAAAGGGCAGCTGGAAAAGACAAAATCAGATATTATCATAAAGTGTGCAATGATCTAGAGTTAGATACTCAAAAGTTAAAGCCACTCAGCACATCTTAAAGGGAAAAAACTCAAGATAAAATTTAAGCCTGGGCTTGCAATATTAAAAGACTCTCTCAGCAAAATACTGAATGATAAAGGAAACATTATCATGATAAAGGAAACATCATTGTACCCAAAAGAACTAACTGACATTCCACCAGGGTGGGAGGTACAAAACAAGGGAATGCTACATGTTTTAAAATGAGGCATGGTATATGAGCAAGAAACAAGGGTGCTGAGGGGAGAAGTTCAAATATTAGTCAAAAAACAAGGCTTCAGGTATTGATGGTACACCAATTGAAGTGTTTCAACAAGCTGAGGAAGCTCTGGTAGCACTCACTTGCCTATGCAAGTGAAATTTGGGAGACCTGGCCAATGGAAGAGATCCATATCTGTGCCTACTCTAAAGAAAGATGGGCCAACAGAAGGTTCAAACTATAGAATGATGTCATTGATAGGGCACCTGAGTACAATTTTGCTGAAGATCATCCAACAGTGGTTGCAGCAGCTCATTGACAGGGAGCTCCAGAAGTTTGGACTGAACTCAGAAGAGGACGTGGAACAAGGGATAATATCATTGATGATGTCAGATGAATCTTGGCTCAAAGCAGGGAATACCAGAAAGTTGTTTACTTATGTTTCATTGACTATGTAAAGGTATTTGACTGTGTGGACCATAATACACAGTCGATAACCTTGAGAAGAATGAGAATTCCAGAACACTTCATTGTGCTCACAAGGAACTTGTACATGAATCAAGAGGCAGTTGTGCAAATAGAACAATGGAATATTGCCTGGTCTAATAACAGGAAAAGGATGTGTCAGGGTTATATCCTCTCACTATAATTATCCAATCTGTATGCAGAACAAATCTGGATCAGAGAATCTGGATTACATGAAGACAAATGCATCAGAATTTGAGGAACACTTCTTAACCCTGAAATATGCAGATGACATTCTTTGTATACAGTTCTCAGTCTGGAAGCTACTCTGACATTAATCATTTAGCCTGCATTCAGTAGGCCCTTACTGTTTGGGAGACACTTTAATTATTAGGCTTAATTTAGGGCCTAAAAAATAACACGTGGAGAATTGAGTACCCTCTAACTGTGTTGTCTCCATACTAACATGTGAGCACTTGTGGATTTACTGAAGATAGACTGTCTTACTTAAAAGAAACATGCCTCTTCTTGATAACAGAATTCGATAGAGGCAAATTGGGAAATAAAATACTTCCAGAGTCATTGTAGCTATTATATGATCGGTGTCAAGGAAGGAAAGGTGAGAATATGGGAAGAAAAGCACACTAATCTTTTAAAGCATTCATTCTCCTGGACAAAATTCTATTCTCTGTCAGAAATAACCCACAAAAATGAGACACTGCCCAACTCATTTCTGCTTAAAAAGAGATCGATGAAATTGAGCTAAACAGTCATTCTCAACCCAGGCTGCAGCTTAAAATCATCAGGGAGATTTTTCTCAAGTCCAGGTCCTGCACAGCAGATCTATGCTACTGGTCTATCAGACTATATGAGGAGGAACATGGTGGGTAGGCTTCAATAGCTACAGGACTAAAGTGCACAAGGAACTTACAATGGTCTCATTTGGTAATTTTCCAAATCATTACTTTTAAATCATTGGAGCCTTTTAGGGAGAATGGTAAGCTTCCCACTGCAGCCAAGGGCTACACCCTCAGAAACCCGTCGTGGCAGTTCTGCCCTGTGCTATAGAGGGTCTATGATTGGCATTCACTTGATGGCAGGGAGAGAGTTTGGGAGCCTCTTACTGAAACTGAATTGAAGTAAACTAATCAAGTACATGAACAGTAACGTTTGGAGGGGGCTTTTAGGAAGAGGGTGTCGTAGATCACTGCTCACATATTTTCCCCATCTTCCTGTTCTCTTCAAAGTCTCCAAGCAGTTCAGCACACCAAGTTGGAAAACTCCTCATCCAACAGCTCAAATGTACCTTTTGACAGATGAGGAAATGAAGACTCAGGAACTCGTTCAGCCACGATGCTTCTCGATGCCTAACTCACAGCACCACCAGAGTGTCTTTGTCTTCTTAGGTATCTATAAAGCAAAAAGATTCATTAAAGTTTTTTATGTGAAAGGGCTACAATCATGAAGGCAGTACTGAGGGGGGGGAAGGGGGGAAGGTCAGAGCATGTCTTAAGAAGAGCGTTACAATGAGCGGTCCGTATTGTTTTAAATATGAAGGGAGGGGCGTGGATTAAATGAACTCACATGATTCCACTTTCAAATTCAATATTCTCCTGATTATCTCCTCTTTTAACAAACTTTTCCCAGTAGAGGAGCACGAAGGTTACTGTTCCAAAAAAGATATTAGTTTAAGCTGTTAATTACTGTTGCTGTTTAATGATTCATTTATGATAATTAATGTATTCATTCTTTGTACTTGTGCCCTCAAGCAATTCTATGAAGGACGCAATTTTGAAAATTCAACAAATATAAATAACAAGCACTAACTGTCCAAGCCGTACCATTTAAGTGGTGTTTCATGAATTATAATATTTCAATTCCATTAACTTAAAAAGATTAGCTTCCAAGGGATTGTTGTCTTCTGATCCTATTTCATGTTAATTACTCTTGCAATACCAATAACATCAGCATTTACACAGCATCTTTCATTCACAGATCCTAATTCACAGGGAGAGCAAGCATGTAAATAGGAGAGGTAGTACGTATTCTGCTCACACTAAATCCACCAACTATTTCTTGGATTCTTACCAGAGACGGGTACAGAGAGGTGTGTGATACCATCAGTGTCCCAAGGTCTGTCCAAGGACTCTGAGACATTGGTGGTGGCACAACTGACATTGAATCAGTCCCAACTCATGGCGCCCTCTGGTGTGCAGGGTAGAACTGTTAATAGAATTTTCAATGCTCTGACCTTTGGACACCAGATTGCCAACCCTGCCTTCTGTGGCAGTTTTAGGTGTGTTCCAACCACGAACTTTCAATCAGTAGTAGTGGAGTACTAAGTTATTTGTGCTATTCAGGGATTCCTTATGAAGTAATATTTTCAACTTATTGAGTGCCTGTAATATACAGATACCTCTAATTCTCTGGATAATAGTGTGTTGTAGGAATTAGTCCCCTAGCCCTAGAGCTACGAATTGCCATGACCAGAATGGGAACCTCGGGGTGACAACTGGAGATTTCTTTTTTTTCCAAGGAGACTATATAAGCATGAGAGAGCAAGCAAAATTGTGAAATTGGCGATGTTTGCCTTGGTCCTTGTTCTACTCTTTGTATATGGGATCCGGTTACTCTGGGACAGATCTTTCTAGTCGCCTCGCTAGTACTTTCTCTGGTGCTCTCTGAATTCCAAACACAGCCTGTTGCTGTTTGTGGTGGTGGTGGTGGTGGTGGTGGTGGTGGTTGTTGTTGTTAAAAGACATTGAATCAGTTCCGACCCATAGCGACCTTAGGCACAACAGAATGAAACACTTCCCAGTCTGTTGACACCCTGACAATTGTCTCTGTAGTTGAGCCCATTGTTGCAGCCACTGTGTGAATCCATCTCCTTGAGGACCTTCCTCTTTGTCACTGGCCCTCACTTTACAGAGCATGATATCTTTCTCAAAGGACTGTTCTCTCCTGACATGGAACCTTACCATCCTTGCCTCTAAGGAGTCCTCAGGTCATACCGGACAGAGACCCTCCATCTCGTCATCTCCCCACTAAATCCCCTGTAACGGAGGCCAGAGTGGTCCAGTAAAACTGTCCACAATAACAAAAAATGTTTTTGTAGCTGTAATATCTATGATGATAGCCACAAGTTACCTGTGGTGATGGAACATTTTGAAATACTGAAGAATTACCTTACGATTTCATTTTACTGAATTTAAATTTAATTTTAAACACCCACAAATGGCTAGTGTCTACCCTATTGGACATTCTAACGTTAAAACATTCTCAATTTATTCTCTCATTAAGATATGCTGTTCCATGTTTTCTTTTTTTCAGAGTCTGTCCTGCTAGGACCCAGAATCACTTATCACATTTACTACATTGATGGTGATTAATTTGTATGTCTACTTCCCAGAAAAGATGGTTGCATTTGAACAGAGGCCTCTGGAGATGAAAATGTAAATTTTCAGAGGCAATGACAGGCTAACAGGGAAGATGGTTTTTGATCAAAGCAACCTTGAATCTCATTAATTCTGTAACATGTGAAAAGCCAGGTGTTAGTCTCAAATCATATTTTTTTGTCACGTTCACCCTTTATGATAATCAAGCAATTTGTATCATATGCCTTGACACAGGGCTCAGAATGGGGGACAGGGGGAGGGAAGGGAGATTTCAAAGCATTTTGTCAAAGTTCTTTACCCAGAACACATTTTCTTCTGCTTTCTTTTTAATACTGGAACCCTAAAAATTAACAGCAACTGGAGTGTCCAGTTGCCTAAAAAATTGTGCTGCCTGGAGCCCAAAGGACAGTCCAAAACTGTCCTGCATCTGTAGATGATATCTGAAGGTACTAAAGAGACAACAGGTTTTCCACCAACAAGACACTGTAGTTTTACAAAACGGAAGGGGTTCAGAGTTATATAACTGATGGAGAACAAAGTGTGTAGCTGAGACCCAAAAGCAGACGATAAAGCCTGGCTTCATCCTATCAAAGGGCCTTTGGGAGAAGAGGAGAGAGAGATGAATAGGTCCTAAGTAAAGGTGGATCAGGGAAGCAATCGGAGGCTAAAATCAAAGCACCAAATCAGATCGTCCTCAATCATGCCCCAGCTGGGAGAGGAGCAGCTCAAAGGAGCCTGCAATACAATGTGGGCTCTGAAGCTGGCTTTGTTGGCCTGAGAATACCTTTTCTTTCTGTGTGATGTTCCTCTAGTCATTGGACCTGGCTGTTCTGATTTACTGTTAGCTACCGGAACATGGGCACCTGATGTGTAGCGACCAGACCATGGACCTGCCTGTCCCCGGGCCCTCTTTGTGACTCATTGTTTGGATCTACAGGATGTCCGTTGTTGTGACGATGGGAGCAATCCATCTCAATGAGGGTGGCCCTCATCCCCACTGCCTCTCCGTGTTCCAGACACATCTAAGGGGTCAATCTTTCCTGGGGATGCATGGAAAGTAAACAAACCAATATCTGAGATGCTAAGGCGTATTGTGGATGGATTTCTTCTAAGAAATCTTTCGGCAGCCCACCAACCATTCAGTATTCTTCCCCAATCGCACATCTCGAATGCATCAACCCTTTGTCTTCGTCCAGCTTTCACAGCACATGAGGTTGATGGTTGACGCCTTGACTTGCATCGGGTGCACCTTCCTTCTCTAGAGAACATCTTTGCTTCTGAAAGCTTTTAAGAGTCATTTCACCTGATCAATACCTAACGACCCCCAGCAGTAACTGTGAAACTTTGCATTTCCCTTCTTGAGTGCACCCACACGTAGTGCAAACTCCCCACTCGGGCAGAGGGTGTCGGTCTTTGGTGGTTGACATCATGGTGTCAACAGGGTTGGGTGGGGGGGGGGGTGAGGGAAGAGAATCACAAAGCAAATCTCATGAAACAAATGTTGCTATGTTTTTTATCTGAAAACAACTTGAGGAAAACCAGGCAGATTTCATCCGGCATTAATTCGCTAAAATGTTGATATTCTTTTATGCACTATCAGTAGAACTTTATGCTGGATAGATTACTGCCATAAAAGCACCATGTAGTTCAATTCCTATTGGCATTTGAGAGTTGCCCTTGGAGGAAAGTATTCAGGTTTATATTTTTCTCTAAGACTCTTCCGATTCAGGAGCCTCTCCCTAAGCAGTGCAGCATTAAACCAGCAGAGTTGAAGAACTATGATTTCAAAGTAAAAAGTATCATTTAAATAAGCCAGGGGAGCCCTGGTGATGTAGTGGGTTCTGCACGGGGCTGCTAATATCAGAATCAACAGTTACCAGCTTCTTGCAGGAGAAGCACAAGACTTTCTACTCCTGTAAAGAATGAACAGTTTCAGGGTACCTGATCACAATGATTGGCATATAATCCCCTCCCAGGAGGATGGACAATAAAAAGGAGACAGCAGAGGATATCTGGCATCTACCCAGAAGAGGCAAAAGACAAGCCACGGCCAGACATCTGTGCTCCAATGTTCATCATGACACAATTCAAAATTGCAAGGAGTTGTAAACAATCCAAGTTTCCATCAACTGATGAATGTATTAAAAAGCTGTGGTCCATACATACAATGGAGTATTACGCATAGCTGAAAAAGCAGTGATGAACGCATGAAGCACACCACTGCATCTGGAGGAAATTATGCTAAGTGAAGTAAGCCAAGTGCTAAAGACATGTATAACATGAGTCCACTGAGTAAACTTTAAAAAAATGCAAAAGGGACATAAAAGGGGCATAGGGAAAAAGCTACTGTATACAAAAATTCCTGGGGGGAGGCCCAGGTAGTACAACATGGGCCAAACCAAATCCAGGGCTAAATATGGTAGCCAACTGGGGGGGTGGGGGCAGTGGTGGCGGAGATGGTGATGTATAGTGGGGGAATGGGGCACTAACCCACCCAAGGGGAGCATGTTGCTTATATCTCCACAGGGAAAGAGGGACCAAACTTAAATTCAGTGTTCCAGGATGTGAATACAGCATGACGGCATGGAGTGGGGAACCAGTGAAGGGGTCTGGGGGCCTAGTCCCAATCCCAACTACATGGACAGCTGCCTCTTCCCCAAGGGGAGTTTGCTTTGGAGGACAACACTGAGGCTGCAGCTCAGGGAGAGGGACATGTCTGACCAGAGCACATGAGAGCAAATGAAGGGGGAGGAAGAGAGAGTAGAGTGTTTCCTGGCCCACCGAACCATGAGGACAATCTCCCAACTCAGAACAGCCATTGCACGGAGAGAACCATACGATTGGCTCCACTATGAAACATGGTGTCCCCGCTGATCAAAGGCCCTACGGGGACAACACTGGAGAAGCAGAGTCGGGAGTGCACCTGGTCTGCCCCCACCACACTGAGGCAAAACACTAAGGGCGTGCAGCAGAGCAGCCGGAGGGGTAGAGCATGGAGCTCCCTAGGGAGTGCCAAGGATATACTTTGGAGCCAGGATGTGGCACTCCATCAGACTCAAATGAAAGACACTCCTGGAGGTCCATGAATAGACCTTGAACTATGTACAGATGTTTCTTTTATTATTATTTTTTTTACTTATTTATATATTTTTTCTGGACATTGGTTTTTTTGTTGTTGTCATTTTGTTTTCTTTTGTTGCTTCGTCTGGCAATGTCTTATGTTTTTTGTACATATTATCACTGCAAGTTTATCTAGATAAGATAGACTGGATGAACAGTCTGGAGGAGAAAGCAATGGGACTGATGGTTCCGGAGGACAGGGGAGAGGGGGAGGAGGGGGAAAGGAGGTGGTGCTGACCAGAAGTAAGGGAGCAACAAGTGACCCCAAATCAGTGGCAAGGTGGGTGTGAGAGGCCTGATAGGGATTGAACAAGAGTAATGTAACAGAAAGAAATTACTGAAATCTAAATGAAGGCTGAGCATGATAGTGAGACAAGAGGAAAGTAAAAAGAAATAGAGGAAAGAACTGGGAGGCAAAGGACAGAGGTTTAATAGAGGTTTAAATAAAGGCATGACCATAAGTTAATATATTTATATATGATGATGGGGAGAAAGATCTATGTGCATATACTTAAGGGGTTATTATTAGGGCAGCAGATGGATATTGAACCTCCACTCAAGTACTTCCTCAATGCAAGAACATTCTGTTCTATTAAATTGGCATTTCGGGCTGATCCCTGGTGACGTAGTTGTTGTGCGCGGGACTGCGGCCCACTGGGACAGAGGTTCAATTCCAGCAGTGGGGCTGGACCTCCTACGCCCACCACCAGAGAGCAGTAATACCCCCCCCCAAAAAATAAATAAATTTGCATTTCATGATGCTCACCTTTCTGAAACAATCACTGAAGACAAATGTGTACATAAGCAAAAGTGGTGAAAAACGCTGATGGTGCCCAACTTTCAAAGATATAGCATCTGTGGTCTTAAAGGCTTTAAAGAAATGAAGTAGCCATCTAGCTCAGAAGTAGCAAAGCCCACAGGGAAGAAACACACCAGCCTGTGTTAATGTGTTAGTCCGGGTAAACTAAAGGAACAAATTTATAGATTCACATATGGATATAAGGAAAAAGTTTATATATAAGAGAAATAGGACATTAAGAAATCACCCCAATCCAGTGCAGTACAAAGTCATAAGTCTGCTATTAACCCATATGCCCGATATCAGTCCATAATGTCTCCTTCTGACTCACGAAATCACAGGTCAGTGGGTGCAGAAACCTGGCGTTGGCAGGGGTCTCCCCATGGCTCCTCACTTCCAGGGCTCAGGGTTCATCAACAGCATCCCGTGGTGGCAGAAACAAATCATCACTGGCAGAGATCTCCATGTGGCTGCCTCAGCTTCAGAGGTCTGGCTCCATCAGGGCAAAGCTGTGTGGTCTCTCCACTGGCTCCTCTAGCTTCTCGTACACTGCCATCTTGTCTTGTCCATGATTTATGTCTCTGAGACTAACGCCCAACGACTGGGGAAGATAGCTTCTCATCTTCATGAGGGAAATATCATGAGATTTCCCAGAAGTCTCAAGAGAAAGCCATGCCCACATAGAGGCCTCATTGGCAACTTAAAGGTTATCTCCAGATTAACAGGCTAGACGCCACCCCTACATTTCAATCATAAAATTAGCATAAGCACATGACTGCCACAGTTACCATTAGGTGTCAATGGAATCAGTCATTAATCATCAAAGAAAAAAAAATCATATCATTGGATGGCCACTTTCCTGATATGTTCACTGAAGACAAAGGTGTGCATAAGCAAATGTGGTAAAGAAAGCTGATGGTGTCCGGCTATCAAAAGACATAGCGTTTGGAGTCTTAAATGTTTGAAGGTAAACAAGTGGCCATCTAGTTCAGAAGCAACAAAGCCCACAGGGAAGAAAGACACCAGCCTGTGTGACCAAGAGGTGTTGAAGGGATCAGGCATTAAAGAACTAAAAATTATATCATTATAAATGAGGGGGAGTAAAGATTGGGGACTCAAAGCCCATGAGTAGGTGAAGTGACATCCCATGACCCTTCTAAAAGAGAAGATGAGCCAGTCAGGGTGCAGTGTAGCAATGATGAAACATACAATTTTCCTCTAGTTCTTAAATGCTTCCTCCCTCCCACTCTCATGATCCCAATTCTACCTTACAAATCCAGTTAGACCAGAGGATGCACACTGGTACAGATAGAAACCAAAACCATAGGGAATCCAGGACAGTGTGGTTATTGTCGTTAAGTGTCAAGTTGGCTCCTACCCTTTGTGACTCTATGCACAACGGAATGACACACTGCACAATCCTGACCAGTCCTCACAATCATTCCTGTGCCTGAGCTCATTGATGTTGCCACTGTGTCAACCCAGCTCATTGAGAGTCTTCCTCTTTTTCCCTGTCCTTCTACTTTCCCAAGCACCATGTCCTTCTCCAGGGACTGGTCTCTCCTGACTATTTGTCCAAAGTATGTCAGACAAAGTCTTTTCATCCTGACCTTTAGAGAGCACTCTGGTGTTACCTCTTTCAATACAGAACAATTTGTCCTTTAAGCAGCCCGTAATACGGTCAATATTCTTGACCAGCACCACAATTCTAATACATTGATTCTTCGGTGGTCTTCCTTATTCAGTGTCCAACTTTCACAGGCATAAGGTGCAGGGGAGATTCTCATAAGCTTAAGCCAGGTGCACCTTAGTCCTTAGAATAACAACCTTGCTTCTCAATACTCTAATGAGGTGAGGTCTTGTGCCACAGATTTACCTAATGCAACACATCTTTTAATCTCTTGACCAAGACAAAACAAAACACCTCTTGATCTTTTGAGCTCTTGGGAGTGGAGTAAGAATAGAAAACAAACACCTTCCTATAGATAGAGGAACCTTTAATTTTCAATACACTATGTTCTCAGTGTTTTAGGCGAATGGTATGTGGTTCGGATTCGAGCTGGAAGAATGAGAAAACTGGGTAATATCTCCTCTGATGTGATTGATTGTACTGGGTTTCTATGAAGCCTTTGGAAGAAGGGACTGTTGTGCTCACGGCTCTAACTCTGCATACATATTAAAAGAAGCTTATTCTCCCTGACAGAGACTTTCCGATTTGACAGAACAGTGTAAGAGATATTCACTCAAGTGAGAAAAAAGGAAATTGAGGTCTGTTTGTATTTCCTTTAGGCCATAAGCTCCTTACTAGGAGGCTGTCACATTTTTACTCCTTAGTGGACTGGAACGGTTGCACAATACTCTGCATCTAATTAGTCATGTCATTAATTCCATGGGAGCCACATACTGACCATTGGCCTCGGTGGCAGAAATCACCCTGGACTGCTAAGCGGAAAGATAATGCCTGTCGTTTGGAGGGAGAAGTGTGTTTTACAAAAGACA
>PVJH01005035.1:0-117241 GCA_004026705.1 Nesogale talazaci | reverse complement strand
GTATGCAAGTGTCAGTTTTGCCATATAGGGAACATTCTGTCAGTATTTGTTCCAAGACAGATTTGCTGTTATTCTGACAGACTAAAGTATGCTCAATATTATTTGTCAAGGTCTAAATCTGAAAGCAATGATTTTTTTTAGTATTCATTATATATTAGCCAGGCTTTACTTACATATCATGTGATTTAAAAATACCATGACTATGGGCAGACACATTGTAATTCTTAAAGTGACTCCCTTGCTTTTGAACACTTTAATGAAATATTTAACCTAATGAAATGTATTGTTTCATATCTTGAATGCTGCTTTGATGGGTGTTAATTATGAATGTAAAGAAAATTCTTGACAATGTTAATTGGTTCTCCTTATATCAAGATGTTTATTTGTCCATTTGTGAGCATTTTTGTCAACTTATGTGGCTGTGTAATTCAGATTGAGAGCAGCATTTGCTGATCTTCATAAGTAAATGTTTCGAGACTTTCTTTTCTTAACAATCAAGGTTATGTCATCTGCATATTGCAATACAGATCTGAAGTAATTTTGTAAGTCTGAGGTCTCAATTTTCTAGGTAGAGTCCAGCTTTTCAAATTATTTGCTCAGCATACTAATTGTATTTGTATGATAAAGGAGACAATTCTGCTAATATCTTTTCTTAATTGTAAGCCACACAATATTAAATTGTTCTGCTCACATAATTGCCTCTGGAATATGAGGTGGTACACAAAACAAACAAATTTTTAAAAAGGCTATGTATGTAATCATTTTTTACAAATCAATATTATCACCTTCAAAGTACTCATTACACTTAATACATTTATCAAATCTGCAATCTCATTCTTGGAAATATTTTTTTTCAAACTCATCTGTTTGGATGGCTGCTCTCATTTTTTTATTCACCTCTTCCACATCATCAAATCACTGTCCTTTCCTGTCATTCTTCATTCATGGAAGCAAAAAGAAGTCACACAGAGTGAGGTCAGGTGCATGGAGTAAGGGAAGCATACTGCTTTTCTGTCAAGAACTGGTGCACTGATATGACTGCATGAGCAGTTGTACTGTCATGGAGCTAAAACCAGTACCCAATCTACCACAAATCAGGAATTTTTTTGTCACACACTGTTATACAATCTTTTCATAACCTCTAAATAGAAAGCTTGATTAACAGTCTGACATAATGAAAGGAACCTCAAATGCATTAGGAGTCAACATTTTCAACCTATCTGGAAGTTAACAGAAGTCCAGGACCAGTTTTGTCATCAATTGACATTTCACATTTGTTGAAACAAGCAAACCACCCATACACTTGAGTTTTCCCATAGCACTGTTCTTGTAAGCTGTGTTAAACCTCACAATTTCTCTGGCATTTTTTCCTAAGCAGGAAACAAAATTCACAGACACACCCTGTTCACTAAAATCAGCCATCACAAAAAACGAAGTTCAAGTGAAACTTAGTTCATGAAAAAACTCATGTGATCAGAGACCACCTTCCCAGGCAATGCCACTGGGTACACTAACTCAGACTGAGTTCCTCAATCCTTGCCTAGTGGAGAAAATGCGTACTATGACAACTCCTCTTCACCATCACAATTCTGTTTTTGTTTGTTTGTTTGTTGGGGGGAGGGGTGGTACCCCTTCATATGTACGAGTTCCACATGAGCACTCCAAGTTTTATGGAATTTCCATTCTTCGCAATGTTTTCCACAGGTTTATCAAGTATATGGTTTAAGGTCTTCACAGTCAATGTAATATAGGTAGACATTGTTTAGGAATTCTATTATTTCAATTATGATCTATCTGATATCAGCAATATGCCTCCTACCACATCCTTTTCTAAATCTGCCTTGAATAGCTAGCAAGTGTCTGTCTATGTGCTGCAGCAACTTATTTTTCCACCAAAGTTTTTTGCTTGTGACATTAATGCTATTTTCCATAATTTTTATATGAGTTTTGGTATCTTCCTTTGTCCATATATATATGGACTTTGTCCAGTCTATTGTGAGGTAGCTGTCTTTCAAATTCACTGATGTAGATAAGGGAGAACATCCACTGCTCTATCTGTTCATTGAGACACTTCAGCTGCTCTTCTGTCACCGCCTGCACCCTGGCTTTCCCTCAACATGCTCAGTGTAACTTGAGCATCTTCCTATTGGACCACTGTTTTTGTTTTGCCTTTAATCATATTTTGCCCACTGAAATGGTTAAAAATTGACCACATATTTTGGGTGCATTGACTATACATTGTCTCTATTGGGGAAAGTTCTTTCCTGTATTATACAATATTTTGCCTAGAAGGTTTTAAAATTTTCTTCAGATTTTTCAGTTGGGACAAAACTGGAAATTCCAGAACACTTTATTGTGTTCATTGAGAACTTGTGTGTGGATTAAGAGTTAGTTGTGTGAACAGAGCAAGGGACTATTTCATGATTTGATATAGAGAAAGGTGTGGATCAGGGTTCTATCTTCTTACTATATTTAAAGTGTTAGTCCGGGTATACTAGAGAAACAAAGCCATAGAAACTCCTGTGTGTACAAGAGAGAGGTTTATATCAAGAGTAATTGTACATTAAGAAAGTATCCCATCCCAGTACTGTTCACACCCATAAGTCTGATATAAGCTCGTATATTTGATACCAATCTATAAAGTCCCCTGTGGAATCATGAAACAACTGCATTGAGGCCAAATGCAGGAAGATCAGAAGCCAGTGGATAGAAAGTCTTTGGATCCAGTGGCATTATAAGCATCTCAGTGCTGGCAGGGGTCTCCTCATGCCTTCTCCAGTTCCTAGAGTTACATCAGGGTAGGTCCGTGTCCAGAGCCATGAGGCCTGGTTATAACCTTGCCTGTCTGGAGCCATGAGGCCCGGCCATTATCTTGATCTTTATTGCCTGAGCTCTGTAATTTTCCACTCTGCAGCCACAGGTGCAATTTGTCCTGCTATGGGCGGTGTTGACATTCTGAGCTGGCCAAAAATACCAGGGACTTTCCACACACAGGAATATGTTGTTTTTGCAATTAGGCTTCTCAGGAAACACCTGCAGCTTGTTCCCCCTTTGCTGGCCTATATAAGTTAGAATCTTCCACTCAATAAACGAGACTAGATCAGAATCCTGTCTTGTCTCCATTTCTCGCATCTCCTGTCCCCCAAATTCCCGCTCCTCCTTCCAGGACTTCTGCAGGCCGGGACAGGTCCATGTGGCTTCTCCAGGTCCAGGGTTCTGGCTGTATCAAGGTAAGTCTATGTGGCTTCTCCATCTTCCAGAGTCTAGTTAGTGTCATGTATCTTGTCAGTAGAGCATCTCTAAGGGTGTGAGTGGAGAGACAATGTCTGCAGTCTTCAAGGAAGAAATACCAGGAATTCCAGAATTCTCAGGAGAAGGCTATGCCTACACAGAGGCTTCTTTGTCTATACAATGAACCAATGAATGACAGAATAGACTCCACCCCTTCATTTGTAATCCTCTCAAATTGATACCAGATTATGTAACAACCACACTTGATCATTTCGTATGCCAAACAAACTGTAGTACTTTTGTTAATTCTAAAAGAAATTTTATCTGATTTTCTACATAGTCAATATTTATCAATGTCAATCAGAATTTAATCTTTTTAAAATTAAATGCATTTTCCATTTTTACTGTATAACAAAAATTACTGCAAAATAATTTTCTTCCTATGTAAGTCACAATTTTTAGAATTTCTTTTAAAAATAATTTGCTGAAGATGAACTCTTCAGTTCAGATTTGTGTGAAGATATCTTTATTTTTATCCTCACTTTTCAAAGTTATTTTTACTGGGTGCAATATTTTAAGTTGAGAGTTATTTTCTCTCTGAGCTTCTAGAAAAAAACTTCAATGTGTTTGGCATCCATATTTTGCTATAAGAAGTCAGCTTAAGTTATGTAATTACTATTACATGTAATATTAATCCCTAACCTTTGCGGAATTATCTTCAACAATATTTTACTTGTAAGTAATCTATACTGAAGGCTACAAGTCTTGATCTTCATCAGCAAGTGTTTCAAGTCTTCACTTTCAATAAGCAAGTTTGTGTCATATCCAGGTTGTTAATAAGCCTTCCTCCAATTCTTATGTCATCTTCTTCTTCATGTATTACACCTTCTCTGATTATTTGTTTGAAATAAATTTGTGCATGTATGAACTGAAATGCTAGGAGGAATACTATTTAACCTACCCTGTAGATAGAGATGCTTTTAAAAGCTCTCATGGAGGAAAGAAACCTTAAAATGATCAAAAGATGTGATGCATTAGGTCAGTCTGGTGCACAAGACTTCTTTAGAGTATTTAAGAGCAAGGATGTTACTTTGAGGACTAAGGTTCAACTATTATCCGTTGTATCATATGCAAGTGAAAGTTGGATATTGGTTATGAAAGACCATAGGTGAAGAAATGCAGTTGAATTTTATTGCTAGAGAAGAATATAGAAAGTACCATGGATTTCTAAAAGGACAAACTGATTCGTAATGAAATAAGCAAGGTCAGGGTGCTCATTACAGTTAAAGATGACAAGACTTCATCTGATATACTGTAGTTGTATTGTTCAGAGAGCCCAGTTGTGGATAAGGGTGCCATGCTTGGTAAAGCAGAAGGGCAGTGAAAAAGAATAAGACCTTCAACATGATGAATTGACACAGTAGTTGCTTCAATGAGCTCAGGCACAAGAACAATTGTGAGGGTGGCAGAGAGTAGTGTATTATTATTTTTTTTCTGTTGTGCACAGCCTCACTATGGGATGGAGACAATGTGATGCACTTAACATGGCACCACACAACAGTACAGTCTCATTATGACAACTTCAAAAACATAATAGGTTTAATCAAAGAATTGTGGTTTATATTTTCTTGAGTTTGGGGTAAGAAACAGAACTCTAAAGTGGCAAGCAATATCAAGACTTTAGGATTGATGCATCAAAATTTCTGAATGAAACTCTCTTAGGACAACTATTTCTATCCTCAAGGAATGAGCAAGTACTCTGCTATGATGGGGGAAAATGCATTCAGCACACATTTCTTGGTCTTTTCCTCAACAAGGCAGTTGTTTGTTTATTTATAACTTCTACCTATTAACCCCCAGATCACTTTTTGCCATTCCAAAAATGTTATCAATATCACTTTACTGTCCGTTGCCATAATGTCAGTTTTAATACATTGAAATCCTATACCCATAAGAATGAAATATTACCCGCTTCTAAATCAGCCTCAAAATTGTACTTATATTTCAGCTCACTACTGCGGTCACTGCCAGTCTATTACATTGATGATTTTCCTTTTTGCTCATCCTTAACTTTACCAAACAAGATGTTGCCTTTAAGGTCCTGGTCTCTATGATATCATGTCAAAATTTCATGAGATAAAGTATCACAATCTTCACTTCTCAGAAGAACTCCAATTGCCCTTCTTCAATGTCATATTTGTTTTCTTAGAAGTCCATGGTATTTTCAATATTCTTTGTCAACACCACAATTCAAGTGCATGTATTTTTCTAGGGTTTTCCTTTTTCTTTGTCCCACTTTTATATGCTTACAAGATAATTTAAAATATCATGATCAGTCACTCCTTTTTGTTTAGAGTGATATCTTTGTTTTTTACCATTCCATAGACCTTTTATGCAAGAGATTTTCCATTTGCATACTTTGGGGCAGTCACCTTTTTTTGAAATGGGTGCAACTTTGGGTCTCTTCCAGTTGGTTGACTAGGTAGCTGTCCTCCAAATTTCTTGGCATAGATAAGGGAATGACTCCTGTGTGTTATAATATTGTTGACATATTTTGCTTCATATTCTGTCATTTATTGGAGGCTTGTTTTTTGTTAGTCCTTTCTGTGTAGTTTGGACATCTTCCTTCAGTATTATTGGTTCTTGATCTTATGTTGATTGAAATGTTTTCTGATTGATCAATTTTTTTTTGGTATTGTGATTTGTCTGTTACTACAATCTTATTTTGAGGCTTTCTTCATCATTTAGCTCTCCATATAACATTTGCTAATATTACCATGATAAGTCAGAAATTGTTCTTCACTTTGAAATATGCTAAGCATGTTATTCCCTCTTGACTTTTTAACTATAGGATTCAAATATTTCATTACCTTACTTTAGTTTTCTTGAATTTCCCTTTGAAATCTTTGAAATATTTTAAAAACACTATTCAGTTATTTTTATTATGAAATCCCCCAAACTGTCACCATTGCCTTTTGAGCTGCCACTATAAACTATTCAGACCAAGAGAACTCCTCAAAAGCAATCTTTGTTTGCACATATTTTTAAGGACCCCTACTGAAATTAAGACAAGCGATTACTGAGAGAACTTGTCTGCAGTCACCAACTGATTGCAAGGACAAATTTATTCACAGTTTGTTTGAAATAAATTTGCACATGCAGGAACTGAAATGCTACAAGGAGTATTTTTTAACCTACCCTTGTAGATAGAGATCCTCTTAAAAGCTATCACAGAGGAAAGAAACCTTAAAAGGAACAAAATTAGAATTTAAGCTGACTTCTTACAACAAAACACGGAAGCAAAAGACATTGAAACTTCTTTCTTGAGCTCAGAGAGAAAGCAACTCTCAACTTAAAATTTTACACCCAGTAAAAATAACTTTGAAAAGTGAGGATTCAAATAAAGATATCTTCACACAATTCTAAACTGAAAGAGTTCATCTTCAGCAGATTATTTTTAAAAGAAATTTTAAAGATTGTGTCTCAAGAAGGAAGAGAATTATTTCTGCAATAATTTTGCTATACAGTAAAAATGGAAAAACGAATTTGATTTTAAATAGATTCAATTTTAATTGACATTGATAAATATTGTCTATGTAGAAAGCCAGATACAATTTCTTATATCATTAGCAAAAGTACTACAATTCTCTAACACGTTGAAAGGACATCATAGAACTATCTCTAGTGTGTAAGTGTTCAGAAAAATGTCTACTATTATAGATTGTTCTAGTAAGTTTTATAAAATTTGCACAAACTCATTTAAGAACAAAAGTATAGTCAGCTATATTGTGTGAAATAAAGACAGGGCAAACACTTAGGTTTTATAATTCTTTAATAAAAAAACATGCACATATGAATAATTGAGTATCTTGCACTGGGGCATAAAAGATTCAAGATGACAATAAGGAAACATTGTGCCAAAAATTAAGAATGTGTAAGCACACACACACACACACACACACACACACACTAATGGGGACAAAATAAAGAAGCATTGAGGCCAAATTGAAGCACTCCCAAAACTGAAATAATCAGAAAAATAAATAAATTAGACAGTATTGCTTTATAATCCCAAACATAATAAATCTACAAGCATGTGAATTTTTTTATGAATAATTTTATTGGGGACTCATACAACAGCCATCACAATCAATACATACATCAATTGTATGCAGGCCACATTTGCACACTTGTTGCCGTCATCACTCTCAAAACATCCTCTCTCCACTTAGAACTCCAGTACCAGCTCCCCATACTTCCCATCCTCCTCCCCTCCCCCATGAACCCTTAATAATTTACAAATTGTTATTACTTTTTCATATCATACACTATCCAATAGTTCCTTCACTCACTTCCCTGTTGTCTGTGCCCCAGAGAGGAGGTTATATATAGATCCCTGAAATTGGTTCACCCTTTCTACTCTACCATCCCTTCACCCTCCCAGTATCACCACTCCCACCACTAGTCCCGAGGGAAAATGTATCCTAAATTCCTCATGTTTCTGACTCCAGTGTACAGTGTTCTAGCTGGATTTTTCTGGTAGAATTGGGATCATGAGAGTGGGTAAGAGGAAGTATTTGACAACTAGAGGAAAGTTTTATATTTCATTGTTACTACACTGTACCTTAACTGGTTCATCTCCTCCCTACAAGTCTTCTGGAAGAGGATGTTGCATCACCTATTGATGGGCTTTGGGTTCCCAATCTGTACTCCCCCTCATTCATAATGATATAATGTTAGTTCTTTGATGCCTGATACCGCATCCCTTCAACACCTCGCAGTCACAAAGGCTGGTGTGCTTATTCCATGTGGGCTTTGTTGCTTCTGAGCTGGAAGGTCGCTTGTTTATCCAAACCTTTAAGACCCTAGATACAATATCTTTTGATAGCCAGGCACCATCAGCTTCTTCACTACATTTGTTTATGCACACAACTGTTGTCAGCAATCACATCAGGAAAGTGAGCATGCAGTGTTATGACTTTTAGTTCTTGATGTCTGACAACTGATCCCTTTGACACCTCGTGGTACCACAAGCTGGTGTGCTTCATCCATGTGGGCTTTGTTGCTTCTGAGCTAGATGGCTGCTTGTTTACTTTCAAGTCTTTAAGACCCCAGATGCTACATCTTTTGATAACCGAGCACCATTAGCTTTCTTCACCACCTTTCCTTATATACCCATTTGTCTTCAGTGATCGTGTCAGGAAGGTGAGCATCATTGAATGTTAATTTAATAGAACAAAATATTATTGCACCGAAGAAGTACTTGAGTGGAGGTCCGATGTCCATCTGTTGTCCTACTACTAAGCCTATAAGTATATGCTCCTTGATCTATTTCCCCATTGTCATATATAAATATATGCACCTATGTACATGCCTGTATGTAAACCTCTATAAATGCCCTTTATTACCCCAGTTCTTCCCTCTATTTCCTTTTACTCTCTTCTTGTCCCTTTGGGTTTCAGTATTTTCTCTCTGTTACATTATTCCTAATCAATCCCTATCAGATTTCTCTCACCCACCATGTCACTGATTTTGAATCAACTATTATTCCCTTATCCCCGGGCTGGTCAACACCACATATCCCCCCCCCCCACCCCATCCTCTCCTTCTCCCTTGTCCTCGTTCTCAGGTTTTGTCAAATGGACGCCTGCCGAAATAAACCCTATACAACAGAATGAAGTAATCTGATCCTACCCAATGATAGCAATCAATTATATATTTAAGCCCTTTGATGTAGCCACTGCACCAACTATCCCACTGATGGTCTCCTTCTTTGCTACTGAATTTCTACATTACCAAGTATGAGATGCCTTTCTCAATATAGCAGTCTCTTCTGCCTATCCACAGTAGAAAAAACAAAATTATCACTATTTTTAAGATTAATGTTTGAATAACTAACAAATGAGGTGAAATACAAAATGTCCAAAGCAGAAGCATGGCAAATCAATTATGTAGATGTTGCACTTTTACTTATTTTTTTGGTAATACTATTTGGGGCTCTTACATCTCTTATCACAATCCATACATTCTCTCAATGTGTCAAGCACATTTGCAAACATGCTGCCATCATCACTGTCAGCATTCTCTTCCCACTTTTGCCCCTGATATCAACTCCCAATTTCTTACCGCTCCTTCACGAACATTGATAAGTTATAGATTACTTTTTCCACATTGTCATTTTTTCCAAAATTGCCCTCCATTGCCCCTCATTCACTTTTCTGCTATTCATCATCCACGGAGGGAGTTATATGTTGACGTTTGTGCTCCATTCCCCTTTGTCTCCCACCACCCTCCTCTAATCCTCCTGATATCTTTACCCACCTTATTGGCCCAGTGGTGTTTAGCTACCCTGGATTTCCCGTGTTTCAGGGTTTTATCTGTAGTGGTGTGCATGCACTGATCTAATAAGGTTTTTAAGGAAGAACTGAGGTCATGTTAATGGAGTGAAGGGAGCACCAAAGAACCAGAGGAAAGTTGTGTGTTTCATTGGCACTATACTGCACCATGACTGGATCATCTCTTCCCTGTGATCCCTCTGTGAGGGGATGTCCCATGTCTACAGAAGGGCATTGGGTCTCCACTCCATGCCCTTCCCAGCCCTGCATTTACATAGGGTATGATTTTTTTCTGGAACATCAGCACCTCATGATCATACAGGCTGGTAAGTCACCACATTCCAATAGTAATCTATGTGAGAATCATGACTTTCTTTCAAATAATGTGATATGGCAAATAAAAGACTAATTTTACAGTGAAGAAATCTGACGAGCACAACTTCAATCAGAGGATCGAATCCAACACCAAGAGGCATGCATCATATTCATAGTATTTATCCTTGATATGATATAACGAAAATGACTTTCCATCTATGAACTCCATCCCCCAAAATCATAAGCTCAATGTAATCAGATGTTTTAAAAAGTCAATTGCATTGGAGCAACATCCAAAAATATAGCTTGATAGCCCCCCTGAAAATATTCCAGTTACTCAGAATCTATCTATCTAGCTAGCTATTATCTCAACAAGCTATAATAGGAAAGAAGATCCTACTGAGGCATGCTGGTTAAATATATGATATACTGAAGAGGATCCTGAAACACAAAAAAGACATTGCATAAAAATGAAATAAATTGAAAAAGTCACTCATTGTGCTTTCAGTAAGAGCAGTGTATAAATATCCATTGATTAAATATACCAGACTTACATAAACTGTGTGAAGAGGGTGTAGAGGGATACTGCACTATCTGCTCACTTTTTTGAAAACCTAGAACTGTTTTTATAAAATATATTTAAAGAAAATGATGAAAACAAAAGCAAATATGGAGCTCCAGAAAGTAATGAACTGTTTCTTTTACCCTTAATTCAATTGCTATTCCTTGAACACCATTCCTTAAAATAATTACTAAGGCTTAATTTTTTTTTTTTTGGCATCACTACTCTTAGGTGGTGGGAGTAGGAGGCCCAGCCTTTGCTCCATGGAGCTGGAATCGAACCTCCATCCCAGTGGGCCGCAGTCCCGCGCACAACCACTACGCCACCGGGGCTCAGCCAAGGCTTAAAATTTTAATGTACAATTAAATTCATAATGTTAAGGCAAACAACCATGAATAAAACTATGTATACTGGATGTGCATAACAAGGAAAAGAAGACAAAGCTGGAATTAAAAATTTTGGTCAAGAATATATCTTAGTTATGCTACATTAAAAAATGAGTAACTGGAAAATGAACTAGAACAATTTAAATAATCCAGATGAACTATGCCATGGTGTATAACCAAGTTATAAGGCAATTTACAGATTCATTGATGGCATCTTTCTTTTTCTGATTTTCTCTATGCAAAGCTCAAGATTGGTGAACATAAAGGCACAGCAAGTAGAATAAGGGTTTCTTTGGATAAAAGGAGGGGTGGACTGAGGTGGTGTAAATGATGGTATAAAACATTGGTGTAAAAATCGATGTTTTAAGCAGTTCAGGAAGGAAAAGGACATTTTGAAACTGTGGTAGCAATTGTATAATACTGGTTGATATGATTGAATTATGGAATGTTTGTATTAACCCCCAATAAAATCGTTTTGAAAAGTAAATAAAAATAAATGTGAGGATGTAAATTTTTAATGACAGTATTCAAAATACCCTCTTCCATATATTGAACTAAGAATAAGATAGCTACAAAAAGTAAAATGTTAACTAACTACTTAAGGGTTTATAACATGACTGATTAGTGAATTCAATAAATTAAATTCACTCTTTAACAACTCTGAAGAGGAAATAGTATTTAAACACTTTGAGTTTTATTATTTATTCAACTGTTGGAGAAATAATGTGTAGAATGAACAAAGTATTGGTTAAAATAACAAACTTTGTGAGATGTTGCAATATGATAATTGCTTTAACCAATGGGAGTTTGAACTCTCAATTCAGAGTTTGGGGACTTGACCTGGACTTCTAGTGTATAGATAAAATCACTGAGATTTCAAATATTAGTATTGAAACCAGAAACAAAATATAAACTTAACTATCTAACACCCTAATACATAATGTGTGTTGATTAAATATGAATGAAGACTGCTATCTCTCTGTGGAGGTGTTTTGAATCAGTTCACCTCTGTCTTGGAAGAAAGATACTTCCTTAGAAATAAAAATGGCAAGACTTTATTTCGTGTACTTTGGGCATGTTAATTGAGAGAAATCCCTGTCCCTGAGGAAAGACATCATGCTTGATTAAATAAAAAATGAAGAACAATCATGGGTCTTATTTATTTATTTATTTTTTGGCATCACTGCCCTGGTGGTGGGAGTAGGAGGCTCAGCCTTTGCTCCTGTGGGCTGGAATTGAACCTCCATCCCAGTGGGCCGCAGTCCCACGCACAACCACTACGCCACCGGGGCTCAGCCAAGGATCTTATTTGGAAAAGATTCATGAGTATTGAAATCTGCGTGCCAGATGTTAATAGCAGAAAAGTTGTGGTATGGAACCTTTATCATTCCCAACATTGTACTTTGTCATTCTACGAATGCTATTAAGCATGTCCTATTGGATTTCCACAGGGAACCCCACACCATGTACTCAATAGCTGTGATCTTGCCCCTTCAGATTTATTTCACAGATACCAAAACAATGACAAAGAACACAATTCGTATAGCTGAAGGATGCCAAAATTACTGCTGTGACAAGGTATCATTCAAAGAGCGCAGGATACTTTGGGGAAGGTAAGATAACTAGAATCACTGCATTCAGAAGTGCATAGACCTGAAGGAGGCTGTGTCAAAAAATAATTATTTCACTTTCTTATTTTTTTAAATAAAGTTGTAGCAACATGCTTTTATTTATCCTTGCATATTAATACATTTTAATACAGTCTGGGCAACTTGTAGACTTCTACCTATAAGTGGATATAACTGAGTATTGAATAAAAGCCAAACTGTACTCTGGCAATCCGTACATAGTTTAACAACTATTTACATACTCAGAATTCAAATCATGTATAAATTTGTCTGACAGAATTTTTTTCCAGAATTTATTTTCATAATTATGTTTTTACCTTAATATGAAGATATAGTGAACAATGTTTAATTTTAGTAAATTTTACTCAATACATACAACTCATCACATTAATATCTGTTCAAATAAAGTCTCAAAATGGGGACATAGCCAATGCCTCTGTGTCATAAATATATCTTCAGCTAAAATAGTCTTCCTGGAGTCTAGCAAAGTAGCAATTTAGTGTCACCTTGTATTCATTTGTAATTTGTAATTCATTTGTAATTCCTCACTCTGGACACAGTCGATAAGGAAATACATAACAAAGCCTTTCTTGGACTTTACATCTCTATCTATTAAAGTAGAAATCTTATACCAGGGGGCACATAACTTCACATGACCTTTGTTTAGGCTCCCACAGAATTAGTTGACATTCTTTGATTCCACACGCTAAGGAATGAAATTTGCAACTTAGCTGATTGGAAGGCTTTTCTCATCCATTTTGGCAGATGTGTCCTCTAGGATTTAGCCCATTATGGTGAATCTTCTTCTGCTGGCCAGAAGATACTAGATTTGCATGGGTGTGAGATCTTGCTTTATATTTCCATCTGTTCTCTCATTGTTTTACCATGTAGAACTGGCAGATGCTTTGGGGCTGCCTTCTCACTCCTCTGTACATTTTCTTCCCAAAATTAAGTTGTATCTTTATTTTTCTTGGCTGCCATTGCTTCTTGGAACAATCTCAAAGATTCTGCCTTAGTAATAGTTCAGATGTCCTTCCAAACTGCTATACAATTAGTTAATTAGTTCCAATTGACTCTCTGTTCCCAGAGATGTGTTGTTTTGTTTAAAAATGTGATAAAGTTCATTTGTTTAATAAAACAGTCCAAATCTCCAACCTTACTTATACATTTGTGTCATGCTTCCTCTTTGAACTAAATCAGATAGAATTTTAATATACTCATACATCAGAATATTTTTCAACTCTTTAACTACATATAATGCCAATTACTTAATTTGCAGAGTCCACTGCAAAATGAAAATGTAACGTTTTTTGCTAAAAAATTAAGGCCAGTGCTCTAGTGGCATTAAAGTATTTAAATTAATTGCATGATCAAACCAAGCATGGGGCCCTTCTCGTTAACACAATAATATTCTGTCTTTCTGCTAGTTGTAGAGGATTAAAAAATTCTTTTGTCTTTCTATGCTAATCCTGAAACATGTGATCTAAACATCCTTCCTCACCTTTCAAGGACTCTACTGACTGCTGAAGATAGATTTCAATCAGTGCTTCTCAACCTTCCTAAAGGTGCAACCTGTGACAGAGTTCCTCATAGCTGTAATTTTGCTACTGGTATGAATTAGTTGACCCCTGTGAAAGGGTCATTCAAGTCCCACAGGGGCCACAACACACAGATTAAGAACCATGGACCAGGATTCTCCCAATATATGGCATGGTCACATCTATGAGGGAATCTTCTGTGAATCTTCTGAGAGGCAGCCAAGCAGTTATGGGGAGAAAAATATCTCTGTAATCAGGTCACAGATTTAATGTGATTGAAGGAAGTGGCATTCAGGCTGTGGCTACTTGTGGTATAAGTTGACAGATTGTAGAAGTTAGTTCAGTCCTACTGCTGGACTTGGATACATCTATTTTATAGACCTTATGTTATTTTACCTGCCATAAGTGGCCTGAAAACCTTGGATTCACTCAGCGATCTTGCGTTCATTAAGCTTGTCATCTATCAGCATATAGTCTTCCTATTCCCTTCCCTGCTTCCTGCTCATCAGCCCCTGCAGTGACAGACGTCAGCAGGAGCCTGCAGATGACATCTGATCCAAAGACTTGAATCAGTCTGGATTTACCTACTTCTACATCTGTGTCAGCTATTTCTTGAAATAAATCTTTCTCTATATACTTACATACAATTGCCACTGGATTTGTTTCTCTAGAGAACCTAGTCTCACCCATTTCCCCAGAGAAACCTCAAAGTAGACTTGATGATCTAATTCTTTAGATTACGATTTCAAAAGCCATGTGGAACAGGGTAGTTCTTTGTACCATGAGTCAGAATCAACTAGATAGCAACTAAATGAACCTCTCTCAGTTGTTTACTCTTCTCCCCTTCAAGACGACGACTCACTTATCTCATCGTGGTCATTTCGCACCATATATAAACTTACTCTAATAAAGCCCATCTGTTCCAGACTGGGTTCTCTAGAGAAGCAGAAAGCAGTGAAGCTGTCCTGATATTAGGCAGCCCTACATAGTTACAAGACCGTGACTATTTATAGCAGCAGATCGCTTCATATCTCTTCCACACAGCAGCTGGTGGGTACAAACTGCTGACCTTGTTGTCAGCAGCCAAACACTTGTTGGTCAAATATATACATAGTCTTTGTAGCTCTTTCCAGAAGATTCTCTTTGTTGGGTTCCATGGGGGCGGGGTATATTAAGAGGAACTTATGATCCCATTGTAAATAGTTGTTAACAGGTTTAAATGTGATGATAAAAATGTGGAAATAAAATTAAGGGATTGGGCAGTTTTGCCATCCTACTGAGTTTAAAATAAGCGATCAAAATAAGAAATAGGAAGGCGGACCACACTAACATAAAGGAAGATGAGTCAGGAGTGGAAAACATCCTATGTATGTAAGATACCTGGGCAATGGATCTTCTTTGATCAAGGATTAGAAAGCTGTGACAGCAGAAGAGCGCACTCCACAATAGGCCTTTGGGTTTTTATCAGCAGGGCCGAGAGTGTTTGTAACATTGCCCCCACAAAGAAAGAGTGAAGTTAAAAGTCTGAGGGCCAGAGACAGGACAGCCTGAAAAATGACTGAGGATGGATGGTTCTGATCAAAGAGCTGATCCTGAGCATGTCTGATATCAATTATAAGCTGTTAATTTCCTTACACACCCCCTGCACCATACTTTTGTTGTCTTTGATTCTCTGTGCCCATTGCAATGAATTCTCAAACTCAGTTCAATAAGAAAGAATGCTGCATGTAGGGACAATGAGGAGAAGATGGGGGAAACAGGCTGGTATCAGATTTGGCAAAGATGAAAAGAGGGTGGAGCCATGATTGACTCCTGATTAATGTTAGCCATGATGGAGTATTGAGTTATGCCTGGACTGTAAGCACAAGGTCAGCAGTTTGAAATCATCTGCCAATGTGCTAAAGAAAAGTGAGACTCTACTACTACAAAGATGTCTAGATAGGCTGAACCCCGGTGGCATAGTGGTTGTGCGCGGGACTGCGGCCCACTGGGATGGAGGTTCAATTCCCGCTCACAGGAGCAAAGGCTGGGCCTCCTACTCCCACCACCAAGGCAGTGATGCCTAAAAAAAAAAATTAAAAAAAGATGTCTAGACTGAGAAATCCATGGAGGCAGCTTTACCCTGTCTTCTAGGGTCACTAGGAGTCAGAGTTGACTTGAAGGCAATAAGTTTGAATTTGGTTTTCAAATAGTAATTATTCTTTGGCAACTGATGCTGCTGATGGTGCTTCTCCTCTTCCCTACTGTTGAAGCTAGAGAAGACCCAATGCAAAGCATGTGTGTGTGTGTACATAGATACATGAATACATGCAAGAGAGCCAGAGAGGGTAAATAGTTTATCAAAAGAAAGATGGCTCATGGAATTATAGAGACTAGCATGTTCCAAGTCTGTGAGTCAAAGTACTGAGGAACAGCTCTTTTCTGGAGATAGAATTGACTGTAATGACATGAGTGGAATAAAGCTTTTGTAATTGCTATTGCTGATGGAGTTCAATTTAAAATGAGGATAACCAGCTGTAAACATCAATGAATAATTGGAACTTGGAACGTATGAAGTAAGTAAAATTGGAAGCTATGAATAATTAAATGTACCACTAAAAATCAATTCTTTGGGTTGAAATGACAAGTACTGGCCATTTTGAATCAGAAAGTCTTATGGTTCATTGTTCTGGGAATGACAGAATTAAGGGGAATGGTGTCATATTCTATGTCCAAAGTGACATCTAAAGATCTATCTTGAATTACAATTCTATCTGTAATAGAAAAAGATATACACATATGTAAGAAAATATAGTAATCATAATTGTTATTCAAATTTTTACATCAAACATAGAAGCTACTGATAAAGAAATTGGATAATTCTGTCAACATCTTCAGTCTGAAATTTACCAAACAGGAAATCAAGATGCATAGCTAATTATTGGTGATTGAAGCAAAATTGAAAGTTGGAAACAAAGAAGAAGAAATAGTTGGAAAATATGACCTTGTTGATAGAAATTAAGATGGAGTTTATATGATGGAATTTTGCAAGACTCTTGGTACCTTCATCACAAACACTCTTTTAGAACTACATAAGCAATCATTATATATTTGGACTTCTTCAGATGGAACATTAAGAAATCAAATTGACTACAGCTGTGGAAAAAATCAATGGAAAAACTAAAAATCATCAGCCAATACAAGGCCAAGGGCTGACTATAAAACAGACCATGAATTACTTTTTTTAAAGTTGAAGAAAATTTAAAAATCCACTAGGGTCTAAATATGACCATGAGAATATCCCACCTGAGCTGTGTGGACATCTCAAGAATAAATTTGGCTCTTTTAACATAAATGTCAGAAGACCTGTTGAACAGTAGGATGACATTAAGAATGTCATGCATCGAGGGGGGGGGGAATCCTTAAGAAGGAAAAAAAACATAAGATCAAAGTGGACATCAGAAGGGATACGGTAACTTGCTCATGAATATTTGTTACTCATAGTCAAAAGACCTGGATAAATATTAGCTAGAAAAATAAAATTTCTTTGTCAGAACATGTTCTATTCTGGTAAAATACCATTATATATATATATATATATATATATATATATACACACACACACACACATATATATATATATTCCTCAGCATTATACAGAAAATTCTTCTATTTTTTAATTTTAATAATTATATTGCCGCCTCTTAAAGTTCTTTTCACATCCATATATTCATCTGTTATGTCTTTTGCATATGTCTTTCCACCATATTCAAAACATTTTTTTCTACTTGAGTCTTTGGTATCAGCTCATCTTTCTCCCCTTCACCACCCTCTCCCCACCCTAATGAATCCTTGATAATTTATAAAAAAAAAAACCTTTTTTACTGTCTTACACCAAACATTGTCTCCCTTCACCCACTTTTCTGTTGTCCATTCCCTGGGATGGGGTTATATGTTGATCACTGTGATCATTTCCCCTTTTCTCCCACCTTCCCCTTTCCCTCCTGCTATGGCTACCCATTATTGACCTGAGGGGTTTATCTGTTCTAGATTCCCTGTGTAGTAACCTCTTATCTATACCAGTGTACATGCTCTGGTCTAGCTAGATTTGTAAGGTAGAATTGGGGTCATGAGAGTGGTGGGCAAGGAGCATTAAAGAACCAGAGGAAAGTGGTATGTTTCATTGGTCTTGAACCCTGACTGACTCTTCTCTTCCTTGTGACCTTTCTGTAAGGGTATATACAATTGTCTACAGATGAGCTTTGGGTCTCCATTCTGTCCTCCCTATACTTCACCTCGATATTAATTTTTGTTCTGGGTCTTTGATGCCTGAAACCTAATCCTATCAACACCTCATGATCACGCAGGCTGATGTGCTTCTTCCATGTGCGTTTTGTTGCTTCTCAGATGGATGGATATAGCAGATGCTGTATCATTTGATTACCAGGCACCATCAGTATTCTTTACTACATTTGCTTGTGTACTCATTTTGTCTTCAGTGATTGTGTCAGAGGGGTAAGCATCACAGAATGGTGGGTTATTAGAACAAAGTGTTCTTGTGATGAGGGAGTACTTGAGCAAAGACCAATGTCCATCTGTCACGTTAATACTTAATATATAAATATATGTACTTAGATCTATTTCACTATTGTTATATATAAACATATTTACATATATGCATGCTTGTATTTAGACCCTTATAAATATATTTTGCCTTCTAGTTCTTACCTCTATTTCCTTTACTTTTCCTATTGTCCCTCTGTCATGTTCTTCCTTTATTCAGGTTTCAGTAATTCCTCTCAGCTACATTGTCCTTGACCAAGCCCCACCAGACATCCTATGCTCCCCTCACTATTGATTTTAGATCACTTGTTGTTCCCTTGTCCCTGGGTTTGCTGACAACTGCCCTTACTTTCCCTCACCTGCACCTCTCCAATGTCACCACCAGAACCATTGGTCCCGTTATTTTCTTTTCCTAGATTGTTTATGCTGCCTCTATTTTCTAGATAGACAAAAAGAGGACAAAAAACAGACAAAAAGTCTACTTCTGCTATCCCTTTGTTGCTCTGTTGTAAGCCCTTAGTTTTTCATCCAGTGGACTGGGGTCAGATATGGCAAAATTCCTACACTGTTTCCAGTGTTCTCCCCTATAGAACTACGAGTCATCAAAGAACATTGTGTCTTGTGGTGGGGTCAGCCCTATGGTTCTCTTTGTGTATTGGCTGCTCTGAGCAGGAATATTTTCCTTGGGGGTTGCTGGACCAGGATATGTTCCTCTCTCTCTCTCTCTCCTTCCATCTTCATTTGCTTCTAAGTGCTCTGATCAGATGCACCCTCTCCTTGAACTGTAGCTTCATTGCTGTCTTCTGAACTGCATTCTTTTGTGGCAGTAGAGGAGAGTGTCCACATAGTTGATATTGGGGCCAGCCCCACAGACTTCTTTCTTGTTTTGCTGCTTCATGCAGATATGTTGCATTTATATCTTAGTATACCAGTTTGGAAGCTGGTCCCTATCTCTCACTACTGTGAAGATATAAACAATATTCTCTGCATGCGTGGGTTAGTGCCCTATCTCCCCATTTTTCTTCTTTCTTTCTTGGCTGACATATGTATCCCTGGATTGGGTCTGGGCCTGCTATAGCACTGAAACCTCACCTCAGAACTGTAGGTATATAACAGCTCTTTCCTTATACCCCTTTTGCATTTTAAACTTATCTGAGTGGACTCATGTAGTGCTTGTCTTTTGTATTTGGCATATTTCACTTAGCAAAATCTCCTCCAATTCTTCCCATGTGGCTATGTGCTTCATGTGTTCATCACTACTTTTTTAGGAATGTGTAAGTACTCCATTGTATGTATATACCACAGATTTTTAATCCATTCATCCACTGATGGAAATTTGGGTTCTTTCCAACCCCTTGCGATTATGAACTGCACCATGATGAACATTGGAGGACAGATGTCCTGCTTTTTTTTTTTAACTCTTCTGGGTGTATGTCCATTAGGGAGAATTCTTGGCTCAATTTCCATCTGTTGTATATAGCGCCAAATCAATTTTCATAATTACTTTTCATACCTACAGGTCTACCAGCAGAGTACAAGAGTTCTTTTCTCATCACAGCTTCTGCAATACTTGTTACCTTCTGATTTTATTTGAATTAGGCTTTCTTTGAGGGTATTAGATCATATTACAAAGTTGTGTTAATTTGCATTTCTCTTATGGCTAATGGTCTTGAACATTATCTCGTGTGTTTATTGGCTATTTGGATTTTGGCACTTGTGAAAGTTCTGTTCATGTCCTTTGCCCACCACCTGTGTGGACAATTGTTTTTCTTCTTTTTGGAAGCTAGCAGATTATTGTAGATTTTAGTAAGCAGGTCTTTGTCTGATATGTTGTTGCAAAAGATGTTTTCTTAGTCTGTGGACTCACTTAATCTCCTGTTGACTCTACTGATATACATAGGTATTTTATCTTCAATACATCCCACTTTCAATTCCTGACTCCTCTATTTTAGATAGCCTATGTATTCCTGAAGCACTTCTCAGGTTTGCCCTAGTTGCCTCATTGATGGCACTAAAAACTTAGGGTTTTACCTCAAGGTCTGTGATCCACCTTGAGTTTATTCTTGTGCATGGAGTGAGCTAAGGGTCTTGCTTCATCTTCTGCAGGTAGATATTCATTTTCCAGCACCACTTTTTGAAGAGTGTGTCCATTTCTAATTTGATAATTTTAGGCCCTTATCAAGATCAGTTGTCTTTTTATTGATGGCCTTTTTGCTGAGTTTTCACTTCTGTTGCATTGGTCTGAATATATGGCATCATACCAAGACCATACTGCTTTGACCACTGTAGCTGTATAATAGGCACTAAAGAAAAATAAAGCAATTCTTTGAATGTTTACTCCCCCCTTTCTTATCAGCGCATTATGCATGTGATTGTGTGTGTAGTTTATGCTTGCCTTTTCCCCACCATTGAGTCAATTCTACCTTTAGGGCGTTTTTCTCTTTGTTGCCCTCTGGGTGGAGTTATTCTATGGAACAGTCGTTTATTTGTGTTCAGTGAGTGTTGTTCTCCTCTCCACTCTGGGTCAGAAAGGATCCTTTGTAGGACTGGTTTCTTTTAAACGTATTCTTTGAATTTTCCCTTGTCTGGGAAGACTGCTACTTCTACATCTGTTTTGATAGATAATTTAGCTGGATAGAACATTCTTAGGCTAGTATTATTTTCCTTTAATTTTTAGAGTGTGTTGCTCTCTTCTTCCTAATGTTTGGTTATAGAACTGAGCATATTCTTGTTTGGGTTTCTTTATAGGTGACTACATTTTATTTCAGCTACTCATATGATTTTCTTCTTTTCCTCCAAGTTGGATAGTTTAATTATTATATGCTTTAGAGACTTCTTGAGATTCAATGTAGCTGGTGTTCTTTTGGCCTCCTGAATGATTACCTGATTTTCACTCATTAAATTGAGGAAGTTTTCCTCTAAGAATTCCTTCACTATCTTTGTCATTGACTTATTTGTTGTCGCTTGCTCTGGGTACAATTATTCTAATGTTGTTCTCCTTCATAGCATCAGACATGCCTCTCAGATATTCTTAAACTTCTCGGACTTTTTATTTATTTGTTTATTTAAATTTTTATATGACTCTCCCATTTGTTGAAGTATGCCAGATTATCCTTTAAGCCACTCATGTGATTCTCTCTCTCTCCTCAATTCCTCAATTCTGTTTGCATAGTCTGTGAATTTGCTACTTATTTCACCCCTTAAGTTTTCTATTTCCCTTTATCTCTTCTAGCTTTTCATCATTTTTCTGCATTGCTTCCCTCATATCTTATATTACTTCAAGCAGCATTCTAAAATTTTTTTTTCCTGTGGCAGATGAACATCATCTTTTTCTATGTATGTGCTCAGGTTCAGGACTTCTTCCAACATGGCCTTTTGTTTTTCCTGTTTTTTTTTCCTGTGAGGTTTTTGGAGCTGGTTGCTGTTTGTGTGCCATTTGAGAGGAGTCCAGCACCATTTTCCAGAGTCATAGAGCACTAGGATCTCTCTTGGGGAAACCTATAAGAATGTTTCTTCAAATTGCCTGCAGCTAACAACACTGTGCTTGTGTGTGTGTGTGTGTGTGTGTGTGTGTGTGTGTTGCTGGGCTACAGCTTTATCCTCCTGTGGTTTCCCTAGACAACTAGTATTTTTTTTATTTGCAGGGCAAGTTGGATGGCCTTCTGAAGGAATACTGAGGCCTGTTTGTGGGCCTGTGGGAATGGCCCTGCACCACCAGGAATTCATGGTTGTGTGGCTCATGGTGGCTTGGAGTGCCTCAAAGGGTATGCAGGGTGGTCATTGCAACAGGAGTGCCACAGGGTGGATGGATGTGTCCGCTTTGGTAGAGCACCATAGATGGCAGCTGGAATTGCCCTAGTTGGCAATATTGGGGAGGAGGTTGGGAAGAGGTTCCAGCAGCAGCATGAAGTACTGGAGAGGACTGACAGTGCTGCATTAGGCTGTGTGAAACATTGGAAAAGGTAGGAGGATGTGCTCTCAATCATGTGCATGGCAAGAAAACCACCAACCTTATGGAGCATAATGGAAGGTGGGTAGACATTCCCCTAGCTGACTGGAGCACCATAAAGGGCATACTGGAGTGCCCCCAGCTGCTTAGAGGACCTTGAAGGGTAGGCAGGAGATACCCCAGATATTTGGGGTACAGAAGAAGGAAAGTGGTATTTCCCAAGTCACATACAAAGCTGCAGAGTGTAGGCAGGAGCTCCCCAACTGGGTGGGTGGGTAGACAGAGTTGCCGTGGGTAAAAAAGAGTGTTCTGGAGCTCACAGTCATTTGTGAAAGGAAAGAGAGAGGTGGACTCTCTAGCCCCCAAAAATCCAAAAAAAACCTGAGCACGCTACAAATGTGGCACGAAAGGAGAAAACAGAGAAAAAAATAAAGAAATAGATGAACCTGTACAACCTGACCATGGCGCTTATAGGGTTTAAACCCTGTCCAAAGCTGATGACATCTGTGGGTGAGTGAAGTAAAGCCCTTGGGCTAGCCAAAGTAGCCCAATACCAGTTGCAACTGTGGCATGATCTAAGCTAAGCCACACCAGGCCTCCACAGTGGTAAGCCAAAAGACCACAGCTCATAAACACCTAGTGCATCTGTGTCTCTTTATCATTATGATGCCCTTTCTGTGATTGGGAAGAATGGAGTTTACTTCTGAGCAGCTCTCTTGTGCTGCTTTCTGCAGAGTCCCCCTGGTGTGAGTTACTCGGTCACCATCTTGCTAGAACTCCCAGAAAAAAAAATGTTATTATGCTTCCATTTCCTCAAAAACTGTGTGCAAGTAAGCAATACTCAGATTGTCTGATAAGATAATGCCCACAGAGCTGAGTAAAGAGGTGATCTTCTATTCTTTACCCAGTAGAAGCAGTTAGGTTTTCATGCTCTGACAGGATAGTGTTATCAGAGTCCACAGTGAGACTTTTGGGGGAAGTGGGTAATGTGCTATTAAGTGTATCACTCTCCTCCATTTCTGGATGTCAATGTTGTTTGATAGAAAGGCGATGTTGCACAGTGAAACAGCAAAGCTTGAGTCAGACCACCATCTTCTCTTCTCTTGTTGATATATGCGATATAGTTGTTTCTTATCCTATTGACAGCTGGATTAAATCCTGCTAGTTCTGCATCATCTTCACTATTGTTCTTGTGTTTTGAGCCCTTTCCTACAGCTACTGTGTCAGTCCAATGCCTTGAGTGCCTTCCTATTTTTGACTGTCCCTCTACTTTACCAACCATGATTTCTTTCACAAGAGACTGGTCTCTCCTGACAACATGGTCAAAAATATGGCTGAGGGTATTGATTTTTATACATTTCATTTTCAACCACTCCCAATTTTCCTAAGTTCATACTTTATACATTCCAAAATCTGTTCATTAGCTGATTTTATTGCAGCTGTTTCTCCTTATCTTTTTTGTACCACTGTCTGTCAGATTGTTGTAATGTATATTACTGTGATACTAGAAGCTATGTGTGGCAGTTACATAATTTCATGTCGACTTGATAAATAGAGTGAATGGATGGGGTTTAATCTGTCACTAAGTTTACAGCCTGATGATGCCTCCTAGTGGGTAAGACCTTCTCAAAAGGATTCTGATATTTTCCCCTCTTTCTCCCTGGAGGAGGGCTATACCCTCTCAGCTTCACCTTTCTATTGAGGAGGTACATCAAGACCCTTTCCTGTGATGAGGTTCTCCGACTGCCACTGGATCCACAAGACTTTTCACCCACTGGCTTGTGATATTTTTATATTCAGCATCACTGCATGTGTTGTGTCAACCTGAAAGAGCAATTTATCAAGTAGTATCAGACATATGAACTACTATCAAATTTATGGACCTAACTTGAAATGGGATGGGATATTTTCTCAATACACAATGATATGAAAGTCATATGATTGTGGAGTTGTTTCTCTAATCAACTCAGATTATCACACTGTCACTAGTATTTCAAATATCAGCAGGATTCCCTGCTCTGGTGGCAATGAAACTAAGCAGGAGCTAATTTTATACCTCCAGTAAAAGGCAGCATGTAGTATGGGTCATTTACCAACTTTGATTAAAAGGAATCAGTGGGGTTGAATAGAGGGTAAAATTCTAATTCCAGCATCTGAAACAAAGCATTATTAACCTATGACTCAGTTTTACTGTGTGGAGTTGGTGGAGTATGCCAAAGGCTAAATATGCATATACATCAAAACCTATATTATACCTCAACAGATGGCTAAATGTATAGAAAAGTATAAGATAAACTCCAAGTTTCGGAGTCAAAGCGAAGTTCAATCCCTTTGTGAAATTGGACCCAAGCAAAAACCAAAAAAGACATTCCAATGCACCTTCCCACATTCACAGGAAGATTATGTCTTTCCCTCTTTCCAAGGAACTGAGACAGAAATACAATGTTCACTTCATGCCTGTCCACAAGGATGATGAATTTCAGGTTGTGCAAGGACACTGCAAAGGTCTCCAGATTAGCAAAGTGGTCCAGGTTTACAGGAAGAAATACGTCATCTACATTGAGCAAGTGCGGTGAGTAAAAGCTAATTGTACCACTATTCATGTGGGTATTCACCCCAGCAAGGTGGTTATTATGAGGTTAAAACTGGACAAAGACCACAAAAAGATCCTGGAATGGAAAGCCAAGTCATGCCAAGTAGGAAAGGTAAAAGACAAAGGCAATGAAGAATCCCTTGAGAAGATGCAAGAATAAATTAGCTTGTGCACAACTTCCATTAAAACTGGAACATTAGAAAACAAAACAAACGAGCAAAAAAAAACACGTTGAAATTATGTGACAAGGACTTAGCCCATCTATTGACTCAATAACAATGAATTTGAAATGTTTAATTATTAAAGCTATCCTCTGTAATGAACTTGGGTGGAAAGAAGTGTAATTTACCCAAAAGAGATAAAAAAGGCTAAGGGGAAAATCAGAATTGCCTGAGAGACATCAGGCTAAACAAAAAGCTAGCAGTTATGTCATCAGAGATCCAGAACAACAGAGTTAAGACTCAATGATATTTGAAGACGCAATCCCTTGAATCTTTCCAAATATGGGAAAATAAGAAAAAAATAAGATTGAAAATGTTAAGCAATCCCCAAGTAAGATAAATCCAGGGACTTTTTTGCCAATATATAACAGACGTTAACTTCTAAAAACTGAAGACAAAGAAAAAAAATTCTTGAGAGTAGTCAAGAAAAAAGGTCCATGGCATATAGCTAATTAGAATGACAGTGGATTGTTTTTTCTGTAACAACAGAAGCTAGAAATGTATGACAAAACATGTTCAAAATTTAAAAGAAAAAATTGTCAATTGACAATTATATATCTATGTATATGTGTGCATATATACACACATATATTCTGTGAATATACATATATAGTTTCATGAAGAAAGGAGAAACAAAGCCATTTTCAGATGGAGGAAAATTAAGTGGATTTATTGCTAAGAAATTTAACCTTATATATATTTAAGCAAATTGCCTAAATATAAAAAGATGGAAACAAAGGATTTCTTAAAGCTTCAGAACTGAAAGTAGAACATCAGATTGAGTAAATATTGGGGTAAATATTACAAATTATTGTATAGCTTTTCTAACTTTTGGGCTTCTTAATTCATATTTGATAAATAAAATTTTTTGGGGGGACATCACTGCCCTCTGGTGGGAGTGGGAGGCCCAGCCTTACTTCTGGAGAGCTGGAATAAAAATCTTTTAAAAATCTTTGATACTCAGTTTTTGTAGAAGAAATAATTTAAGACATTTAGATGTGCAACATAAAGTTATAGATTTCTACAATTGACTGGAAATTGTAAAACATCAAGATTGTAGAATAATGAAAAGGATATAAAATATAATAATAAATTTCATAAACAGTGAAAAAGAAGTCCAAGCTACTGTGGAAACATTAGTCAAAAAAAAAAAAGTTTCCAGGAATTGATGGAGCACCAACTGAAATGTTTCAAGAAGCTGATGAAACACCCTCTGGAAGTATTTTTCTATGAGAGGAAATTTGAAATACATCTAATTGGCCAATTGTAGTAGTTTCATATTTGTATCCATAATAACAACAACAAAAATGACCCAGCAGACTACTCAAACTATCGAACAATATCATTGATATCACATGCAAATAAAATGTTGCTGAAAACCATCCAACAGCAATTGCAAAAATACATTGACAGGCAGCTGTGCGAGGTTCAGGCTAGATTCCTACCAGGAATTTCACTGCTGATATCAGATGAATCTTGGTTGAAATCAGAGAATACCAGAAAGATATTTACTTATGTTTCTTTTACTATGCAATGACATTTTATTATGTGGATCACATGAAACTGTGGAAAGCACAGAGAAAAGTAGGAATTTCAGAACACTTCATTTTGCCCATGCAGAACCTACACACAGATCAAAAGGAAATCATGCGAACAAAGCAAGAAAATACTGCACCGTTTAGAATTCGAAAAGGTGGCTGCCACAATGGGATCGAACATGGCAGCAATTGTAAGGATGGTCAGGACGATAGTCTTCTGTTCTGTTTTGCCCAGGGTCAGTATGGGTGAGAACTGACTCAAGGGCACTTAGCAATAGCAACAACAATCAGGAATAAACCAATCAAAACTAGACCATGAAAAATATTGTAAATAAATAAAATAGAATTTTAAAAACAATGTTCAAATAGTCCATCGGAAGGTGGGAACAGATAAGCAGAGAAATGACACAGTAGAGGGGGGAAATAATAATATAATTAAGGCCTAGCCTTTCAACAATCATAAAAATCAAACTCTGCCTTTAAGAAGACTCTGATTCATAGAAACCTAGAGGGCCCAGTGGGTATGATCCATAAGGTTCACAATGCTATAAATTCTCACAGAAGTGGACTGCCTCATCTTTCTCCCTTGGAACTTCTGGTGGATTTAAACTGCCAATGTTTAAGTTAGGGGTCCAACACTTAGTGTCTTGTCAATAGTTACATTAAATTAGATGGTCTAAAGTCACCAGTTAAGGTAGAGCAATATAATTATAAAAGGACAAATTCAGGAGGAACACAAAAATTTTAAATGAAAATATACCAAGCAACAGAGTAACAAAGTACTTAATGCAAAATGTCATAAAGCTGCTAGAAGCAAAGGACAAATCACAATTGATAAATGTGCAATACAGAAATAAAGCAAGAAAATAAAACAACATATAATGAAATATATAAAACATTTCATCTATCGATAGGCAACACATTATTTTTCAAGTGTCCATAAAATATTCACTAAATTAGGATATATTATAGGCTAGAAACAAACTTTTACAAATTTAAAAGTATTTAACCACAACAAATATATTCTCTGTCACCATAGAGGAAATAAACTTGATATTAATAACAAAATAACAAAAACATACTTAAGCATATGGAAATTAAACAACACATCTCTAAATAACGCATAGATGACAGGAAAAAATTTAAGGGATTTGAATATATATGTATGTATGTATAACACTGAGTGAAAATGAAACTATATATGTGGAATGCAGCTGGAGAAGTTTAGCTTTATTTAGCTAGTGAAATGGAGGACAATTTATAACACTAAATGCATGCCTTGGAAAAGAGGAAAATTCTCAAGTCAATAAGCTATGAAACTAACTCAGAAAGTTTCAAAAAGATCAAAACAAATCTAATATAAGCAGAAGGAAAGAGATAGTAAATATCAGAGCCCAAGCTATCTTACTAAAATTTATTATTATATATTACAAAAATAATTATAAAATTTACTTTTCTTTTTCTGTTTATCCAGATATTTTTAATATAATAAGATGACATTTTATTCCTAATATTATTAAATAAGCCCCAAAATTCTTATTTAAAAAGTCATGCTAAGTGTTCACTGTAAATTGAAAAGCAATTGCTTCCTGTATTGAGACAGTTGCCAAGGATGCGTTTTGGAGAAAAACAGTGAACAAAGAACAATCCTTTTGTATTGCAGAAGAGTATTCAAAGGGAAATTGTGCACCTTTAGTTAGCTGTGTTAGCATACAGCTTTTATCAACAGGAAGGGAAATGATAAGTTACTGACATTATAACACAAGACCAAAAGTGGGGTATTCTGCCCTCCCCCAATGTTATGATTGCTTATGACAGAATTAAGACAAAATAATTACTAACACTCACCTTAGGTCTAATTTTCATGCTTCTCCCTAAAATAATCCATCTGTATTGCACAGTACTTTCACATTTTCAGCCTATTAACTTGGAGCACACGTTGGAATTGACTCTAAAACATCAAGTTTACTCATCCCCCACACTGTGTAGCAGCAGTGTAGTTTGGGAATCAGTTCTTTCCCTAATGGTGGGCTGTAGTTAGTCTAAGAAACCTGATGGTACTCTTTAATCACCGTGAACTTTAAAACATTTATGCCTGGATTCTAAATGGGAAATTTATATTTAATGGGCCTGAGGTAGAAACAAGGATTTTTAAAAGTTCCCCTGATGACTTATACTGCAACCAAAGTTGAGAAGCATTGGTTTAAACCTTGATTCAGAACCAAGAACAATGTTATCAAAGTATGGTGCTTTTGTCAGTTCTAAATAGAAATCAGAGGTCAACGTTAAGCAGCGTGGAGGTAGACTAACCAGCAATAGTATGAGAACTCTACAAAGCCATCAGAAACCCAAGTCTTTTCTATATTCACATCATTAAAATTCACATTCCAGGCACATTGGAGGACGAGAGGAATCAGAGAATTTGAAGAAGGGATTATCTGCTTTTAGAGATTACTTTTTGAAGCCCACATAAAAACTATCATTTATGCATCATTGAAAGGATTTAGAAATACAGACTACTCAATAACTTTAGAAGGAGCCCTGGTGCTCACAGGAGAAAGATGAAGCTGTCTGCTCTTAGGAATATTTATAGGCACATGTTGCTAGAAGTTGAAGCCAACCCTAAGGCCATGGATTTGGTTTCAATATTAGAACACTTTTAGAAAAAGTGGTTGAGACAAGTGGTTTGCAATTGGCAGCAAACTTAAAGTTTGGAAGTTCAAGGCCACCCAGTGGAGATCCTGAAGAGAGGACTTGAAAATAAATAGATTGTACCCAAGAAGCATTCAACTGTGTGGATTATAACAAAGAAAGTATAGCCTTGAGAAGAATGGGAATTGCAGAACACTCCATTGTATTCATACAGAATCTCAAAAGAGATCGAGAGAATGGAACGCGGAGATATTGCATGTCTTAAAATCAGTAAAGGTGTGCAGCAAGTTTATATTCTCTCAGCATTCAGTCTATATGCTGAGCAAATCAGTAGAAAAGTTAGATTATATGAGGAAATAATTTGGCAGTAGGATTGGAGGAAAGTTTATTAACAACCTGGCATATGCAGATGACAAAAGAGAGCAGGGCTTGAAGCACTTGGTGATACAGATCCAGCGTTGCAGCCTTCAGTAGGGATTAGAAGTCAATGTAAAGAAGAATAATATCCTCATATATAGACCAATAGGTCCACAACAGCAATTGCCAAATTGTGGGTTGGGACTCCTTTGAGGAGTCGAACGATCCTTTCACAGGCATCACCTGAATCATAAGAGTAGCAAAATTACAGTTATGCAGTACCAATGAAAATAATGTTATTGGTTCAGGTGCCACCACAACATGTAGAACAGTATTAAAGGATCACAACATTAGGAAGGTTGAGAACCACTGCATCACAATGAATGGAGAAAATATTGAAGTTGTCAAGAATTTTGTCTTACTTTGATCCCCAATCAATGCTCATGGAAACAGCAGTCAAAATATCAAATGACATTGAGTTGCATTGGATAAATTTGTTGCACAAGACCTCTTTAGAACACTGAAAATCAGCAATATCATTTTGAGGACTAAGGTACGCCTGACCCAAGTCATGGCATTTTCAATTTCTTCATATGCATTCAAAAGTTGAACCTTGAATAAGCAAGACAATAGAACAATCGGTACATTTGCAATGTGGTGCTGGTGAAAAATACTTAAAGTACCATGGACTGTTTAAAGATCAAACATATTTGTCTGGGAAGGAAGCACAGCTAGAAAGCTTCTTCAATCTGGCTCAGGCTACCTCAGATAAACCACTCAACATGGCCAGTGCAGCAGGAGTACTAAACTCTGGGTGATTTCTCTTTCTATATTTCATTGTATGGCTGTACACTCAGCAAGGTGTATGATATGCAAACATTAACTTTGTACTGCCTAGATAAGGATCACCATGAATAGTATACTTACCTGGAAATGGGTTCTGTCCTTACCTTTCTACTCCCCTTTATTCCGGTTTCTATCCCATCCCCTAGCCACCTGGAGCAAGATCAAAAGTCATAGGCTATCTCATTATTACTGCCCCCTAAATCAATGCCAATTCATAGTGACCCTACAGGATAGAATAGAACTGGCTTTGTGGGTTTCTGAGACGGCAACTCTTTCTGGGAGTAAGACACTTCCATAATTCTCCCACAGTGACTGCTGGTTTTGAATTGTGGACCTTGTGGATCAAAGTCCAATGTTTATCCTCTCTGCTACCAGGGTTATAAGGGCTTTCAAATAGCAACTGCCAATTCCTCTTGGTCCATTGTCCCTATGAGTTTTCTCATTCTTGAGAACAACTCACCACATTCACAGACTCTCTATTTCCTGAGAAAATGCCTAAAGTGTGATTACTACCTGAAATGTTGTCCATTCAAACTCACAAACAGTTCCATGGGAGAAAAGATCTGGTGATCTGCTTCTATGAATATTATAGCCTAGGAATATCAAGGGGACAGTTCTAAACTATCACATGGAGTTGCTATAGACTGGAATTGACAGGACAGTAATGATCGTCACAATCTAAGCTCCTCATTTCTCACCATAACCAGAAAAGACACAAATAAAGGCATACATATGGCAAGATCTAAGAGTGATCCTGACATATGGCTTCTATTGCCCCGGGTACACATCTCCCTCCTCAGAGCAGATACCCTCACTTATCGAAGAACAGTCAAAGCTAATTTCTAAACAGAATATTCTATAGGCTTCATTGTATAGTCATGATGGAATGAATTATTATGGCCTCATCCCTCCCTTGGTCAGTTATGGTCTTTATGCTGGCGCCGTGCTCCCCCCCCCCCCCCACACATCATTTGCACAGTCTTCCAGATATGGCCTGGATAGTTTAGAAATCAATCACCTCTATTGCTTGATAAATTCTGACAATTATTTTCCAAGAAAGGATTTCTATTGGAACAATGGTCAGCATCTTGGCGGATCACCAAAAACCAGTGGTTTAAACCTTCTTGTCCTTTGCAAGTAGGCAGGAAATTGGTAAACTTTAATATAGATTATAACTTAGAAAACCCTACCTGTAGTCGTACTCTTCCCTGTAAGCTTGTTATAAAATGAATTTGATCTACCAGAACATGACAACAACATCTTTCAGGAACTAAAGACAAAAGCCAAATTGAATTATTTGCCTCCCTTGCCCTAAGCAAATACTTTAACTTGTCTGGTCCCAATATCATCACGTACAAAATTATTACCTCTTATATCTGATGTTATAAATCTCTACCATTTCTAAGACGTTTATTTCCACTTTTAGCTGCCTTCTGTAGAAAAGGTATTAGTTGACTTAATGTTCAGTCCCTTCCATTTAAAAATTATTTTTATAAAACTACTATTTTTATTAAATACTATTTTAATGTAGGCGTTAATGAGAGTATTTGTTAGAGATGTGCTATAGGCCAGGTATCCTCAAACTATAGGCCACATGCGGCACACCTGGGACATTTATCCTGCCTGCCAGGTGTTTTTGGTCCTGCTGCCAGTCCTGCTTAACAGCTGAATCATGCTGGCATGTGTGGAATGTGTGCTGCACTCGGACTCCCCTCCTCTCTGTCTCTCAACTCCTCCTCTCAGTCTCAGGTGTGATTGGACGAACTTGACGGTACAGGGCCTGCTGCTGCCTGAGGACCCAGGTAAGAATTTGCTTATTTTTTTGAAGGTAGGAGGTCTACTTTTTTTAAATTTTGCAGTTAGTGGGACCTTTTTTATTTGCAGTTAGGGGGCTCTTTTTTTCTGAAGTAAGGAGGTATTTTTTTTTTTTAGATAGGAAGCACCTTTCTTTTTAAGTTAAGAGAGCTTTTTTGAAGTTAGAAGAGAACTTTTTTTTTTAAGTTGGTTGGGAGAGTCTCTGGGGGGGTTGTATCACAGTGATAATGCAAGTAGCACCCAGTGCTAAGGCAAATGGTCAGTGCTCAGCGGTAATGATAATTGTAAATGCTCAGTGTTATCGCAAATGGTCAGCAGTCAGTGTTATTGTATGGGGGACTACAAACTGATCATGTATAGGGCCCCAAGGGAACTTAATCTGGCTCTGTAGACAGCCGAGGAGTAGGAAATTCAATTTAATGGAGAGTAAATGCATTTATATTCTGATTGCTATCAAGTTGTGTATGACGTTGTATGTTGTGTGCTGTGTAAGCGCCGGTAAACACTGTTGCGATCTCTGAGCAGTGAGAGTTCAGTCGTATGCTTGTATGGCTGAACTTGCTTTAGATTCAGGAGAAAAAAGGCGTATGTGCCTTCTTTTTTCTGGCAGTGGAATCTGATATTATGGGTCTTCTCACCTATGAGATCAGATTCCTATGCAAGCTCACAGATCACAGTGCAGTTCTCACAGAATAGTGTGAACTGGAAAGGCGGTGGAGGAATCGGCTCTGTAATTGTGTGAGTCTGAGGTAAAAGCACAGTTCCACCAATATGGGCACTGGTAAGGCTGAAATTATGTGAACTGGCAAAGCTGCATTGATGGGCAGTGCAGTCACTCTGTCTCTGTGTGGGCAAAGTTACTGAGGGTATATTGCTTTTGTAGGGCTGTGTGTATATGTGTATATATACACATACATATATATATATTTTACTAATAGCAATTTATCAAGAATTATATCAAGAAAACAATGATATCAATGATAATAATGATATCAAGAAAGAGAAAAATTAACTCAGAATGTAGGATATGTAAAGAACAGTGGACTTGTGAATACTGTTTCTTGCATTTCAAGGAAAGAGCTGTGTGTTTGATATGCCAGAATATAGTGTCTCTTCATTTGAGTAACACTATCAAGTTCAACATAAAGATAAATATGATTGTTTGGTAGGAGAAGTGAGAAAAAATTAAATATTCAAATCGAAAAATACATTGACAACTCAGGAAAATACTTTTGGAAAGCAGAAGCAGCTAAATATTTCATCACTACGAGCAAGTTTTCGAGTTGCCAAGCGAAAAGTATGTACTGGCAGAACATTTGCGGAGGAAGAATTTGTGAAAGAATGCCTTCTTTCTGCTCTAAAAGAGATGTGTCCAAAGAAGGCCGATTTATTTAGTACAGTGAATCTCTCAGGACCAATAATTACATGAAGAATTGAGGAAATGGGAGATAATTTGCATCAGCATCTGCAAGACTCCAGAAAAAAAACTTTCCTATCTTTCCTTAGCACTCAATGAAAGTAGTGATGGTCATGATTTTGCACAATTCTAATTTTTATTCATGGGACAAATGACTATTTTGAAGTTATAGAAGAGGTTGCTGCACTGCAAAGCACCAGAGGAACAACTACAGGAGAGGATATCTCTGAAAAACTTTGCCAAACTGTGAATGGTTTGGAGCTGGACTGGGCTAAACTGGCCAGTGTGACAACTGATGGTGCCCCTAGCATGGTGGGGTCTAAGAAAGGAGTAGTTGCTCGCATTAACCAAGAGATGGACAAGCAGAACCACTCTTATCCAGTAGCCATACACTACTTCATCCACCAACAAGCGCTGTGTAGTAAATCACTGAAGTGGGACTCTTATGAAAATTGTGGTATCTTGTTTTAACTTTATTAGTGCTAATGTACTAGAATCACAGACAATTTCAGGCATTTCATTCTGGGCTAAATATTGCCTATGAAGATGTTCTGTACCACACAGAAGCCTGTTGACTGAGTGGACGGAGAGTTCTGAAACATTTCTATGATTTACTTCCACAGATTACAGCTTTTCTGCTTTCAAAAAGCAAAAAAAAGTACCAGAGCTCAAAGATGCAGAATGGAAAGGGCACCTTGTCTTTCTGACAGATGTAACAGAGCTACTCAACAGTTTCAGTGTGCAACTTCAAGGACAGGGGAAGCTCATCTGTGATATACAATCACGTATGAAAACATTTGAAGTAAAATTAGACCTCTTCATCAAACAAGTGAAGGAGGAAAATTTCTGCCATCTCCCCACAACTCAAAATCTATTAGCAGAGAAATCATTGTTTGCATTCCCAAACAAAGCATGTGCAGATTATCTGGAAACATTGGAAAATGAGTTCTACTTTAGATTTAAAGAGCTTCATCTCCAGGAATAGGACATGCAGCTTTTCCATACCCATTTTCTATTGACATTGAAAATGTGGATACAATTTACCAAATGGAACTGACCAAACAGCAGAATTGTGACTCTCTGAAAGACGCATTCAAGTCAACCAGCCTGTCTAACTTCTATACATCCCTCCCCTATGAGACATATCCTAATCTCAGGAACCATGCATTCAAAATGACAATCATTTTTGGCAGCACTTATATTTGTGAACAGACTTTTTCCAGAATGATGAAAGCTCCAAACAGATCTAGACTAACTGATGCACATTGACCATCCCAATAGCCCAAAACAGGCCCATAGTTCCCACTGAAATACTGGTAAGTTTGTTGGTTTAACTTTACTTGTTTTTCATTTTTTTAAATTTAAAATCATTTTACTGTGGACTTGTACATCGTTTTTCACAATACATAAATACAAATACTATGCCAAGCACTTTCACATGTCCAGTACTCTTATCATTCTCCAATCATCCGCCTTTTCCCCTGAGCCCCTGGTATCGGCTTTTCCATCCTTTCCCCTTTTCCCTTGCTCTCCCCTCCCCACCAACCTTCAATGCTTTATACATTATTATTGTTCTATCATATCTTACACTGCCCAACCTCTCCCACAACCCACTCCTTTGATGCCCGTCCTTCAAATAGGAGCTTATGTGTATATCCTTGCAGTTGGTTCCATCTCTCCACCCCACCTTCTCTCCACCCTTCCAGCAGCTCCAATCTCACCACTGGCCCGAAGGTTTTTTTTTTTTTTTTTTTTTACTTCAAAATAAGATATGTGCAGAATGTAAAGGAATTCTTTCATAGTTTTTTAAAAACGTAGTCCAGTCCTCCAACAGTCAGAGGATCAGTGAAATGCCCCGTGTTTAAAATGTTTGACACTGCTGGTATAAGCTTTATACTTGATATGTTAAGGGAACTAATTTCAGAAGAGTATTTACTGACCACTCAGTTTTATTCCTTGAAATTATTTCAACCTGATGGCTTTCTAGTTACTTTCAGGTAAACAAAACTTATTTCCAATTATTAAAAAATCTACTTTTTCCAGGAGTCCTATCTTATGAGAAAGCCTTCTCTTTGTCCAAACTCTTTAAAGATGTCTTTAGGGTGACTACTTCATCAGTATTTTCTTGGACAATAGGAAGTATTTTACCTTTGCTCAAACAAATTGAATACTTAAAGTCAATCAGAAGTGGCTCAAGACAAATCCCTCTTCCTTCAAACTTCTCTAGGTGACAGTTATCCACCAAATTCTCTGACTTAGGAATTCAGGAGTTGCTACATTTTTCTTCCCATTGGAAGGCTAGTAGATTTGAACCCCAGACCTTGGGATTAGTAGTTAAGTGTTATAACCGTTGCACCACCACAGATCCTTAAAAAAACTATAGTGCTATTATTGTGTTAATTACCATTAAGCGATTTTACCCTAAAGCTATCTATGTGAAATGAAGATCTGCAATGTCATTAAGAATGTAGGGCTGGCTATGCTCTTTAATAAGCTCCCCGGTAGGCAGCGCATTATGTGTGGGACTGCTGCACCACAAGGTCGGCAGTTCAAAACAAGCTTCTGCCTCTCATGAGGAAGAGAGGTTTTATATTCCTATAAAGAGTTGCATCTTGGAACCCCACGGAGCTGGTTCTATTCTGTCTGCTAGGGTTGCTCTGAGTTGGAATCAACTTGATAGTGATTTTGTTTTTGGCTTTAAGAGTACTGCTTGATCGATGGTGGTACAATGGTGAAAGCACTTGACTGCCAACCCAAAGGTCAGAGATTTGGACCCACCAGCTGCTGCTCAGTAGAAAAGTGCTGCCGCCGGCCTGTAGAAACCCTACTGGCAGTGCCACTTTGTCCTATACTTCACTGTGAGTCAGAATTCACTAAGAGACAATTGTTTATTTTAAGTTTTATTTTTATTTTTTAAAATAATAACTTGTTCTATATTTCTTTTGCTAGATTTTGGAGAGAATTACCCCTACATATATTCACCTGTAAGAAAAGATTTGAACACACTGTTGAAACAACTGGGAAATTTCTATGCAGAATTCATAATGAACAGACTTCTGAAGATTTGTGGTTTTCTTTTTGCTTGCTGGTTTATTTGTTTGGATGAGCAATTCTTAGAAACAAAAATTCTCTTTGAAGAGGTATTTGCTTGAGGAAATATTTACTAAACTATTCATAAGCTTTTCCTGCGGTGAAAGAAAGTTTGTGCCTGAGACATACAAAATGTCTCTGCCTTTTCCCAGATGACATATTTTGTGTGTGTCTCTGATTAATAGAGAATGGAAGCTATTTTACACTTTCATCACATCCTTTTTCAAAGACTGAAACTTTGCCAACTATCTTCTAGCTACTTCTGAAGGGTGCATGTAAATTATATTGCAATCAAACAAATAAAGCTTCCATAGTTTCATAAGTATGACATTTATTTTATTTAGGATATAGGCTTTTGGGGAATTCCCTTTTATCTGGCTTCCTGTTATAATGTCATATATATATTTTGCATTTCAACTCATAAAATCATTTGTTCTAAATTTAATCATATCCTCTTTACCATGAATAACATATATATATATAATTAAATCTCTATATACATTGGAGTTGTGAAGTTTTTTCTCATTGGTGTTACTGTTCATTTAGTCATTTTATTTTTAAGAAAACAAAAAAATGTTTTGCTCTATCCCTTAGGGTTTTCCACTTGAGACCAACGAGTTCAGGTAGTAGTTTCATTGGTTGGAAAACTAGTTTATAATTATAATTATCTCCATAATCACCACCATCATCATGAGGACTCCAATGTGCTGTTGAATTTAATGCTAAAAAACACTTCAGTTCTATCACCTATCATTTTCAAAGAGCACTGTTGTTTGAGACTTTTCAATTTTTTTCTTACAAGGTGTGAGAGGTTTCATTAGCTAATGAAATGGTTTGAAAGTTCAGTTGAAGTGCATCTTGAACCACTCTCCAGGGCTGAGTAGTGGTTTACTCATGTGATGAGCTTCAAGGACACTGACAAACACTTGTAACACATGAGATGAATGTGACTACCTCTCCAGAAATTTCAAATGGCCAACCCATCAATAAGATTAACCATATGACAAAATCATATGAAATTGCTGGGAGATGTGAACAGTTAATATGCTTGACTGCTAGTCTACCAACATGTAAAGGACTAGTCAAAAAATCAGTCATTGAAAACATTCTGTAGGAGAGTTATTTTCTCACACCCACATTTTTTCAAAAATCACATATTAGTATAAAAAGGAAAAGAACAAAATTGCAGTGGCCTTAGCTATTCCTCTAAGTAAGATCTAAGGTCTGGACATCCCTCCATCACTGTGGAGAGCATTACCCCAGATGGAGTTTTGCTTCTGATCTAATTCTCTCTTGAAGCTGACTTCCTCACTTCTCTCATTCTCTTCATCTTCTTCCCTGGGAATTAGATCACCTTTTTCTAGAGAAATATCAATCTTTAAAATGAAAAGTTGAATTGCACCACTTATTTGAGAAGATTCCATGCTGATCTTTTCTGAACACCTTTTTTCACTAGGAAAGCTGTCCAAGTTATCATGCCACAGTTTAGATTGTCTGTTATCAGTAAAATTAGCATCTTTTCAAAGGTCAACACTCTTTTTTCCCAAGGGTGAGTCTAATACCATGTAAAAGAAATCCTATACTGCCAGTCAGAATTTACTAGATTGGAGTGAGTTTAATTTTAGAGTTGGCAGTTGAGGAATCAGAACCCTTCATTTCTTTTTCTTCCCTTTCCTACTATTGTACTTTTATTCACAATATCAAAGTCTGGAAGACTCACAAAATAACTCATAAACACAGTAGTAATTATGGTGTCTCTCTTTATGAAAATTGTAGCATCTCTTTACATTTTATCATTCTGAGGAACTGCACCAACATTCACTAAATTTTTACAAACCGGCTATCACTAAAAAGGAGTGGGAGGGAAAATGATCTCAACATGAACACCAACTAGGAATTAATGACATGCTGTGGAATTCCTATTCTTCTCAAAGTTATCTATTGTGAGTTATGATTCAGTTGAATGTTTTGGCATAGTCAATAAAATCCAAGTAAACACAAATAAATTCTAGAGCAATTCACTTTGTTCATGCCAAACTTGAATGTGGATAAAGAAACTGTTATGCAAACAGAATAAGATCGTAGTGCCTGATTTAAAATCAGAAAATGTGTTTGTCGAGGTTATATCCTATCACCACAATTATTTAATCTATATGCTAAATACATCATCAGAGAAGCCAGATTATATGAAGAAAATGTGGCATCAGGATTGGAGGAAGTCTTATTAACAACCTGAAATATGTAGATGCAATAGTATTGCCTGCTGAGGAAGACTTGAGGAATTTGCTGATGAAAATAAAAAATTTCATCCTTCAATACCATAACCCTCCCATATTTAACATCATGACACATGAAGAAAAGATTACAGTTGTCAAAAGTTTTGTCTTGCTTGGATCCACAGGCAGTGTTCATGGAAGCAGCACTCAACAGAGTTTATAAAGAAGCAGCAGCAGCAGGTTTGTACTAGGTATATTACATGCACAGATTTCTTTAGAATTGCAAAGCAAGCATATTACTTTGAGGACTATCCAAGTCAGAGTATTTTCTTTTTTTTGGGGGGGGCATCACCGCCCTCTGGTGGGAATAGGAGGCCCAGCCTTGCTCCTGAAGAGCTGCTGCTGGATTTGAACTGCCAACCCAGTGGGATGCAGTCCCACACCAAACCACTATGCCACGGGGGCTCAACCCAGAGTATTTTCAATAGTTTCATATGCATGTGAAAATTGGACATTGAATTCAGAAAACTAAAGAATTGATCTATTTGAATTGCGGTGCTGGTGAAAAACTTTGAAAGTACAAAGGCTACTAAAGACAAGCCGACCTATTTTGAGAAAAAATTAGGAGTACAGTGCTCCCAGAGGCAGGAATTTTGAGACTTCTTACATATTTTAGATATGTTGTCAGATGAGACAAGTCTCTTGAGAAGACAGCATGTTTGGTAAAGTCTAGGTGCAGTGAAGGAGAGGAAGGCTCTCAAAGAGGTGGATTCATACTGTTGCTGCAACAAAGGCTGAAGCATAAAGTAACTGTGAAGGAGGAGCATGGAGTTGCCATGAGTCAGAACGGAAGCAAAGCCACCTGACTATAACAAGAGCAGGAATTAGTAGATAAGAAAATAAAGACATGTGCTTTTAATTCCATTATTATTATATAGGTATTTGATTGACTTTCCTTAAGCAGCTTCCTTAACCTTCCTACCCTTAGTTTGCTTATATGCAGAGTAACACTCATTGGAACTGCTGAGCTCATCCTTGACCTTTCTTCTGAGCCCACCAAGACTTTCTACTCTTCTCCTGTAAACAGACATTTACCTCTCCTGCACCAGACAGAAAGCTCCTGGGCAGAGCTTAGACCCCAAACAAACACCACAGATCTTTTTTTCTTTTTTTTTCCACCACTCCTCTTTTTTTCTTCAAAACATAATCTTGTACTAGTCTGTTTCAATTAAACTTATCATTTCTTTCATCTTTTCAAAATAGGATTTTTTCTTTTTTCTTTTTACCATCCCCGGATTAGCATGACCTTATTTCTCCTCCTCCTCCTGCTCCTGCTCCTCCTCCTCCTTCTTCTGACACTTTCTTCTATTATGCCTCCTTCCATTCCTTTTATCTTTATATAATTCTTACTCCACCCATCTTCTCCTGAAACTAGCTCTTCAGGGTCTATCTCTCTTTTACTTCACCATTCAACAGAGTTAACAGCCCCCAACATCAACCAACCTCCCTGCGTCCCCTAACAGATAAACCAATATGTCAAGAAAACAAGAGCAGACAATCTTGTTACACCTACACACATATACACACACCAGAAACAAACAGACAAACTGCGTAAAGACCTAAAAAGTGACTGGAATTGAATAGGCTACAGAATTACCAGAAAAAAAGAATGATCATTAGCAATGTGCAGCAGAAAAAGAAAATCTGAGAGAAATAAAAGGGAAGAAACTAGAAACCTCACTACAAGCCTTACTGAAACTATTTTGAGTAGAAACCCTTAAGTCAAATACTATAATAATAGAATTATAATATATTATAAATTAACAGATAAATGGAATTGAAGAGATTAAAACCTTAACTAATGGATGTAAAGACAAACCTTTTGGTTTCTACAAGGAAACAAACAACAAAAACACAAGTGATACCTAAGAACAAAGTGAGTAACAGTAGAGAGGAATAAGTTATGAATTATAGGGATTCCAGGAGAAGAAGAAAAAACTTTAGTCCATGAACTAAAGGAAAAAGAACAGTCCATGAACTCTTAAGAGATCCTTTTCTAACTGTATAAATAAAAAAAGAAAGCAATGCTGTAAGTCTAGAAATAAACAGTAGAAGAAATAGGCACATAAAGCCAAACACAAGGAAACAACATACAACACATAAACTGTGGGAATCAAATAAGAAGTGAACTTTATAAATTCTCAAGACAAAGACAGCTCCGGTAGTTACATGCACTGTTGTCCATTTTAAAGTGAAGGGGTCGAGTTCAGTCTGTCAATTAGGTAGGCTTTTGATAACCTCATTTGGAGGTTATCACTAAGGGGGTAAGTAGCTTATTGGAGATGGAACACAAGCTCACTGCCTGCTAGACATTACTGACAATGAGCCTGATAGAACTACACCGGTACAGCCAGAGCTTGGAGCTTGAGGAGCCACATCAGGACCCATTCCAGTGTTGAGATGCTTCTATTGCCACTGGATCTACAAGACTTATTGCACACTAACCTGTGATCTTCTTGCATTCAGCATTATTGTGTGTTGTGTGAGTCTGAAGAGAAATTTTTGGATTGGCATGGAACATATGGGCTAATGTCAGACTTATGGACTTGATCTGGACTGGTTTGAATGGACTTGATCTGACTGATTTCTCAATTTTCTCAATTGCTCTTGTTTATAAAGCACCTTTTTATACACTTATGCATGTTTATAATTTTATTTCTCTAGTGTACCCAGAGTAACACATCAATGCATAGCAATCAATACACACATGATAAAAGAGAAGAAATCCAAAATCAGTATCTTAACACAATACAGGCAGCAATTAGAATAAGGACAACACATATCCCCTAACAAGAGGACATGAAATCATAAGGATCAAAGCAGAAACAAATACACTGTAATTTTTTTCAATGGAAAAAACACACACAAAAGTAAGGAGTTAGTTCCAAAACTTTCCTCAATTCACATCATTTTGGTCTCCTCGGTTTTAAGTTAGCAGCTCCTTCCCCATCAAATATGAAGACTTTCCAACCAGAAGGGCTCATATTCCTGTGGTATATCTGATCATATTTCGCTGCTATTCATGAGATTTCCAGGGGAAATCACTCAGATATATACAGCCTATGCCTTCTTCCAAGTCTGTTCTTAGACCGGCTTCTCTAGTGAAAACTAAGGGAACTGATAACTGAACCCGAAGCCCCCAGGCCTTGGGATTTCAATCCATCCTTTTCTCACAGCCTTCTATTCAAGTTTGACTCCAAACCACTCTGTAGGACAGCCTGGGACTGTTCTTGTGAGTTTCTGAAACAGTAACTTTCTATGGAAGTAGAAAGTTTCTTCTTTCTCCCGTGTTGCAGGTTTGGGGTTTGTTAAATGCTGACCTTGTGGTTTGCGGCACAGCTCATAACTCAGAGTGTCATCAGGTCACTGTGAGTCAGAATAAACTCCATGACAGGATTTCACCTCATAGCTGTACAGTGTGGCATTTCCAGCATTGTTGATATTTCCCGAGAAGACAGCTTCATCTAGTCCCTGTGAAATTTGAACCAAGGACCTGTGGCTAGCAGTCTAGCACTTACCTAACAGAGCCACTAGGGCTTGTGCCCTGTCAGAAATGTCAACATAGACTAATCCCAGGAAATAACAATGCTTGACACCATTCTGTCAGTTCAGCTATGTATGAGTCATTACATAGAATCCAATATTTTCCATCACTTCCTCAGAATGTTATAAAAGAACTATTGAACAGATACATTGGCTATAATGGCATATTTCCAGCCAAATAGCAGAATGAGGTATCCTGATATTTTGCCTCTTAAATTTTTATTTCTCTTATTGTTGAATTATAAAGATTCTGTTTACATTTTAGGTTTAAGTTCTTTATCATGTGTGTTTTGTAAATATTTTCTCTATGTCTGTACTTGTCTTTCTGCTTTTATTTTATTAGCATTTTCTTCAACAGAATAATATTTCTAATTTTAGTAAACCAAACTTATTGACTTTTCTTTCATGAGTTTGCTGTTTTAAATTTAAAATTTCATCATCATATCCAAGTTCATGTAGATATTCTCTGAGATTTTGCCCTGGAGGTACATAAAAAATATCTTTAAAAGGTTTTATAATTTCGCATTTTATGTTTAGGTCTCTCATATACTTGAGTAAATTTTGGTAAGGTAAGAGTTCTATATTGATTTTTATTTAATGTTCAATGCTTCTGGAAGTAGTTCCTTAAAGCATTATCTTACATCTATTGAATTGCCATTGGGCTTTTGACAAAAACAGCTATGTTCTGTCATATGTAGTCTTTTCTACTGATCTAAGTGTCTCTCCTTTCAACAGTAATGCTACAAGAAAACTGAGAAATTGTGTAAGTCAAAAGGAGCATAAGGAAACATGATAACTACAAGCAAAGTAATATCCTAAATAAGATTTTAGAACAGAGGTATACTTTTAGATAAATATAAGAATAATCAAAATGTATGAAATATAGGTAATACATTATTATTAGTCTATTACTTGAACTATGTGAGATTTTAACAGCAGGAAAACAACTGTGATGTGCATGAAAATTCAGTAGAATTTCCTTTCTTGATTTTTGTAAATATTAAAATATTCAAAAATAAAAATTATTTTAAAAGTCAGAGAAAAAAATAATTGAAATAGAACTAGAAGTCAATCACAGGTTTATATCTTCAAACATCAAGGAAATCTGGAAGAAAGTTTTTTCCTTCTTTGAAGAATGGCTGGATAAAATCCATAGTTTCAAATTTGCCCAATGAGTTCTGGAAAAATTAAGGAAGAGCTGGACAACTTTTAGTTTAGATAGTTTCTTACATGAAGTTAAAAATGTTCATTTTTATTACAACTTTACAGAGCTTTTACATTTATTGATAATAACACTTATGACACTAATAAAGTTAAGACTTTCCCTAAAGTATTTGAAAAATACAGAATAAAAGGCATTTAGAATTGAAATTTCACACATCTTTTTGTCAATCAATCAAGCAACCAATAATTGCATTAGTGATCTATCACTCACTTCTAGTGTGAGTGATATTAAAACAAACAAACAAACCAGGCAATAATATTCTTGATGGCACTGGGTTATTCATCAAAATATTGAAGCTTTAGTTCATTCAGAGGTACTTGAGATGACAGTTTGGCAATGTACTTCCAAATGAGTACAGCTATTGAAAACTTTTCGTTTTACTCTGAAATACATGTGGTTGTCATATGAGTCATAATTGACTAGATGAAAATTAATTTGATCTTTGTAAAATCTGCTCATAAATTAAAGCAATGAAGTCATGATTGATCACTTACTTTAAAAATTGATAAATTTTTAAACTAAGATCTGAATAATAATGGGAGGCTTCCATTGTAAAATCTTGTGGAAATATGTTGTTAACAAATGAAACTGTATTTGGTTTTAAGTTAGGAAAGAAATATGCATGTTTCTAAAACCTCAAAAAGCCCAGGGTGTCTAAACTTAATGAAAGTGATAAGAGTGATAATAAAGGGGGAAAAATCAGTTAGGCAGGGTCAGATAAGGTGGTCTTTGGTAATTTAGCTGCATTTTGTGTAGTTTGAGATGAGTAACCATAGTGTAAATTTTAAAAGACTAGTAGTAAGATCAAATTTGCATTTTAAAATATCACCTGGCTTCCAATAGCTTCAAGCTCTGAGTCATTGAGTATTGACTTTTGTTATCCCTGTAATGTTTATTTCCCCAAAGCAATGATTATTCATGATTTCATGGCTTCATCATTTGCTTTTAACCCATAACTTAGGGGACTGTCTGGAATTTTTTTCATGTTGTCCTGGGAAAAGGGAAGTTGGAAGACAATTTCTTTACCCAGCTTGGAAAAATAAACTGTGAATGCCTAAGATGGTAGAAGGAGCAAGACTTATTGTACCATAAATTGCGAGATGTGTCTCCTCCTCCCTGAATTCAGGCTCTTCTAAGTCCGTTCATGAATGTTGTTCTCAATACAGGGAGCTTTTCCAAGTATGAATATAACCCAAACGAGAGATTCTTATCAGCAAAATCAGAAGAGTCTAGACCAGCGGTTCTCAACCTGTGGGTTGCGACTCCTTTGGGGGTTGAATGACCCTTTCCCAGGGGTCACCCGATCCATAACAGTAGCAAAATTACAGTTATGAAATAGCAAAGAAAATGCTTTTATGGTTGAGGGGTCAGCACAATGCAAGGAACTATATTTCAGGGTCGAGGCATGAGAAAGGTTGAGAACCATTCATATAGACTGAATTCATTCTAACGCAGTTAGAAGTGGCACTAGGTTGCCACTAGGTTGCCAGCTGCCAGGTCAATAGTGAGAAGCCACCAGCCACTCCTTGGGAGAAGGACTTTCTTCTCTGCTATAGATTTATAGAGCCAAGAACTCCATGGGGCACTTTTATTCTGTCCTATAGGGTCACTCTGAGTGGACATGGACTCGATGGCTGTGAGTTTGGGGATTTTTGTTGGTGGGGAGTCATAAACAGTGGTGGGATTCGACCACGTCACTCAGGTCCCGCAGATCCCATATGATCTTTTTTTGTGGAGTTCTGCTAACCATTTGTGAAAATGGCATAGGACATCAGGACTCTCACTGTTTTCACAGTTCATCCACATGTCGGCATATTTTAAGGACCCATAGCAACCTTCATTCCAGCTATAGGCATAAAAATTAGGCTGAATTATTCTTTAAATGTTTTTTATAAATTTCATAAAACACATTTTACTTATTATTTAATACTCCTTTATTAAGTGCTACAAGCATTTTGCTCCTTTGCATTTTTTTATTTAAGTAAACAAACACAAAACATAAGGGGAAATGATGTCAAATAACCAGAAGGTAGCATTCTCTTCATCGTTTCAGCTTTGTGGTATGCCTCAAATTCCCACAAGACATTATCAATGAATTATGCTCTTCCTAAAAGTGTTCAAAGAGCTAAAAACATTGTTAATATATTTTCTGTAAGTCCAAGAGAAGTGGAAAGTGTTTTTCAAAGATGAATATAGTATGCTAACAGAAGAGAAGCAGCCTGTTTAAAATCTATCAAACACAAGGACTATTATCTAATTTACCTCCCTTAAAGGAATGGGATCCTACTGGTACAGTGAAAAGATGGTTAAAGATAAATCAGAGCTGATTTTGCTTGGATGAATATTGTAAGCAAGGATGCTCATCAAGAAAAAATATGGGAATATCTTAATGAACAGTATTGTTTTCCAATAGGTTTTGCTTAATACTTTTCATTAATATTTTCAAACCCATAAAATAATCTACTTTTGTGTAATTTAAGTGTCAACTCTATGAAATACTAAGTTTCTGTTCAGTAACTATGTATTCTTAAATGGTCATTAGACCAGCAGACTGGCATTTAAGTTATTTGAATCCCACCATTGGCAATAAGATTTATTCATCTGTTTTATAGCTTCTTCATCTGTTTATGAGAAGCTTAAGAAAGTTTATAGAAAAAAATAGGACTGAATGATATCTGATTTTTCATAGTCTTTTTGAAGTATCTTTATATAGGTGCCCTGCATAATCTAAAAGCCAAGAAGTCAGAGAAATGCATACGTCATTGACAACGCCACACATTAGAAGTCATGAAGATAGCCAGCTCTGAAAATTCTTGTGAAAACTGGCTAAGATGCTCAATGCAACCTTTATATTTTTAGAGAGATAAAGTGGAACAAGTTTTCCAATGACCTCGTATAAATCATAAACATTGCCACTGGATGAATTCTTTACTGAGGCAAAATCAAGTTCTCCCACACATGATTTATTATTATATTATAGGCGGACCCTTCATTTGGCCTTATGTCATAGGTCAAGATAATAATATCAAAGTACAGCAATGCCAATAGATCAAATATAAGGGAGAACTTATTTTATTTTTCAAGAATTGCACAAAACAATTGTTTTTCCAAATGACTGTGTTCAAAGAAAGCTATAATTGGCCTCTTTTTAATGTGTCCAATTAGAACTGAGGTAAAATAATTTCACTTGTTGTCTCAGACAAGCTTTAGAAATCATCTAGCCCAGCTATCATTTGACGATGGGGGAATAAAAGTCCAAGGGTTTAGGTATATCTTAAAAGGTAGCCAAAGGAAAGGCCAGAGCGAAAGCCCAGGTTTGTAACTCTGGTGCAGGGATCTTTCTGCCATGCAAGAAAACAGAATACAAAAAAATGAAGAGAACCTACTTGCTTTTGCCCTCCGGAAGAGGGAGAAATAATACATTGTTCATGTTCCCTTGGAGCCAGGTTTTGGATAGGCAAACTGGAAACTAAGCACCTTTCGGTGAGAAGTGTTATGTGGTTCTGCCCTTACACTAATGATGAGTTGGCTTGAAGGGGCATGTGTGTCATCAAGACAGCTTCAGGGCAGAAATGTCCGATCCTATAAGCTTTTCATTGTTTCATTGTGGGCAGCTTACTGTTATAAAGATCTGTTGCAGTGTGCAGACTTTAAATCATAAAACACATGCTTAGGGGCATCGTCCTTCTCCAGCCTTTCATAGTGGATACAGTCTATGTAACAGCCAAAGAAATCAGTGCTTGCCAGAACAGCACATAGCCTAAGATGAAATGAAATGACCTAATTGAAATCAACTAGAAGTGTGTGAGATTCCAGTATTTTTGTTCCATCTCCGAAGATAAATGGAACTTTGGTTATGATGGCAATAATGTTCAGTCAGTATTTTATGAATTGTTTGTTGTCCTAGAATTTAAAGAAAAATGTCAACATTAAAAATGGCACATGCATCACTTTGCCAAAGATCATTTCACCATTTAAATTTCATGTATAAGTAACATTGATAAAGAGACTGCGTCAATGAGCTCATACATCTCAGTGATTGTGAGGAGAGAGCAGGACCAGACATTGATTTGTGCTGTTGTATCCAGCGTCACAGTATGTCAGACTCAATGCTATGCCAATGAACAATAACACCAAATGCAGGAATCGCTCCATTGCATTTTTCTTTTATAAACCAATAATAGGATTTTAATGTTATTTCTATACTTTAAATTAAATTAAATTATTTTGTTCATGTGTCTATTAATTTTGCATACACATATAAGTACCTTTATAATCTCCATCAATTCTATCAGACCCATATTCATCCGAAGATATACATATGCAGCTCAAGGTTTTGATCATGGATTTCCAGTTACCCATATATTTCCTTTAGCAATTCTGAAATATATAGTTCTGTGCATTTAAGAAGGCAAGGGTTGTAAAAGCTTTTAGCAGTAGAACTCCATAAAGGTTTGACAAGCAACAGCTACTCTAGAAACTGATAGTTACTAATAAAATTCCTTACTACATTACAGATAATCTTGGTGGTGAACTGGGAGATATGAAAATCTTGGGAAATAGACCTGAAGTTTTTCTTCTAGTGAATATTTTGGCTTTTATATACAGATAACTTTAGAGAGAAATTCTAAGTTGAATAAATGCTCTCTTAAGCCAATCATCATCAAAAAAATTCATCAGAATATTGGATCCATGCCATCAACTAAGTCAGAGGTTGCCCTTAAGGTACATTTGTGCCTTTTGTTTCTCTGATATTTCACTGTTTACTCAGATGAAACTATCTCAACTATTGTTATAGCAGCAGTACATCTTGTTTCTGCAATTGTGGAATTTAATCAAAGTATCAGAAGAGATAATAAAGTAAAGTAAGCTAAATGTGTCAGAAAAGGTCAATGAATCAGTCAACGGCAAGAAAAGTGTAAAGGAAACTTACAAAACTCTAGAAGGATTTGCTACTTGATTGACTTCACTAAATTTTCTCATCCACATTTCTGTTGTTAAGGGTTGTGGAGGGATCACAGGAGACAGAATAGAACTCCCTTTTGGATTTTTGTGATATCATGTTTATTGAAGCAGATAGCCAACATTTTTTTTTCTCTCAGGGAGTTCTTGAATGGCTTCAACTCACTAACCTTTTGATTACCAGCTGAGTTTGAAACTGTTGCACCCCGGGGCTCTTTCATTCTGCATTCTATAAACTCAAACAAATTTTCAATATAATTATTTATACAAAAAATAAAGTTGTGTGGATTGTGATGGCATAACAACTTCAAGGTGATGTAACCTTGGTGTGCAGGGTAGGGGTGGGGGGGAATTGGGAAAGGACATAAAATACATGTGGTAGTACTTGTATAATTCTCCTTGCTATTATTGAACAATTGGACTATTGATTTGAATGATAGGTAAGCTACTTGCCAATAAAACTGGGAAAAAAGAGGAAATTATGATGTATTCCGATTTTATGCAATTCTTTGTCTTAAATTTTTCCATGCCGTTTATATTTAAGTAAAAAAAAAAAAAATCAAGTTTGGGCTGAGCCCCAGTGGCGTAAGTGGTTGAGTGAGGCACTGTGGCCCGAGGGCTTGGCGGTTTACATCCAGTGGCGGCTCTCAGGAGCAGCGCTGGGTAGCTCCCATGACCACCAGAGGGCAGTGATTCCCCCCCCCCCAAAAAAAATAAAACCAAAAAAAAACCAAATTCAAGGTCAGCAGGAAAAAAGTTGTAAATTCTCTCCTCATAGTGTAATCATTAGAAAGTACTTGAATTGACTTCAAAAAATTTGAAAATGAAATTGAACTCACTTGTACAGTAGAATAACAAAGGATTTAAGATAAAAATGGCAGCATTCACCCAAAGACAAAGTTCACAGAGTTAGGAAAGAAGGGAAAAAGGAAAAAGGAAACACTGAGAGGAAGTAGAATAGAAAATGTTTAATTTATGAAATATTTAAAAATACTTATTCTCAGTTGAATTAAAAATAATACTATTTAAAATTAAAATTCCAAATACTGTCCTATCTAGAAATAAAGAAATATTTCTACTGTATTAATATTTTAATCCTTCTTACTGCCATCATAAGAATTATCTGAAAAGGGCTTTCCACTGACTCAAAATTATGCAAACTTTTTCATAAAAAGTCAATAACTTTATGTGTGTGATAAAAAATTTGCAAGCACAGTAAGGATTGTGCTTGACAATGGACAAGGAATTCAAAATTAGCTCAACCGTGGTCAGAGAAGTAATAGAACTAACACAACAGCAAAAAGACTTAATTTGTTATCCCATATTATCATTCCACATAACTATTATTATTATCCTATCTTTGTGCTTCTAGTACTTGATTTCCAAAATAAGAAATTGCAAAGTTAGTCCTTCACTCTAATTTAAATTTAAATGTCTACAGCAATTTTAGTCTAATGTAGAACATTTTTATTGAATTAAGGCACTACACAATCTGGAGGATATTTTAAGTTAAGTTTTGTTTTTCTTTTCTATAATGTTCATAACTAGGATTTTAAATGTAGGCATAGTGTGTTTCAGTCAAAATTTTCCCAAAGTGGTCAACAGCTCAAATTATAGTACTAGAGACTTTTAGACTCTAGAAAATAAGCCATTATATGCTATTAGGTGCCATCCATCTCCAACTCACGGTGATCATACACAACAAGAAAAATCACCACCTAGTTGAGTGCCATGCTCACAAGTGTGTTTGAACCAATTGCGGCAACCACCCTGCCAAACCACCTTCTCTCAGCTATTACTCTTGTCCCTGCTCTTCTCATTATCCCCTTGATGACCTTCTCCATGGACTTATCTCTCCCAAAAACATGTCCAAAGTAAATGAGATAAATTCCTTTCATCCTTACCCCTAAAAGCAAACTAGTTGCACTTCTTCCAAGACTGTACTTTCAAAATTCTTCACCAGGACTATAACTCAATTCTCCTTCTGTCTTCCCGAGGCATTGTCCAATTTCCAAATACGTATGAGAGCACTGAAAATACAATGACTTGCTCAGGTCAAGTGTGACAGCCCTAAAACCGATCACCTGGCTCTGTGGTGTTTTAAAGAGATCCTTTGCAGGAGATTTACTCAATGCAATGTGTCAGTTGATAACTTGACTGCTGCTCCCAGGAGCATCGATTGTGGATCAAAGAAAAGTAAAATGCTTGAAGTCTTCGATTTTTCCTGCATTTATCCTTCATTTACATTGGTCCAGTTACAAAGACATTTGTTTGCCTTCCATTGATTTTGTAGTCTATATTGAAGGTTGCAATCTTCGCTCTTCATCAGCAAGTGATTCAAGTAGTTCATTGCTTTCGGTCTTCAGCAAGTGCTCTGAATCTTCCTCACATCCAGTGAGTATATATTCCTGCTTGTTAATAAACTCTCCCAGAACTCTGATGCTGTGCTCTTCATATAATCTAGTTTCTCAGATTATTTCCTCAGCACATAGGTTGAATAAATTTGGTGACAAGATCCAACTCTGACACAAACCTTTCCTTATTTTAAACCCTGCAGAAAGCTCTTGTGCTGTTCCAATTACTGCCTCTTGATTCATGCACAACTATGTAGTCAGTTTGATTTCTGTTTAATACATATGGAGAAGTCATCATGGTTAGTTTTTTAGGTTGTCGAAAAAGTGGTTGGTAATAGGAAGTCCATTTTGTTGTTGTTGTTGCTGTTGTTCTTATGTGCCATCCGCTTGACTCAAATGCCTCGCTTCCCTGTGCACACCAGAAGACAACACTGCACTCGGTGTGTCCATCTTCACAATTGTTCCTACACTGAATCCATCATGGCAACCACTGTGCACCTCCTCACCGCATGTTTCTGTCCTTCCTCTTTAACAAACATGCAGTAACACTCCAGTGGTCTCTCCTGACAATATGTCCCAAGGATGTAAGACACATTCTTACCTTCCTTGGTAAAGACCACTCTGGTCTTACTTCTTCCAATACAGGTAAGTTTGATCTTTTAGCTGTCCATGGTACTTTCAATATTCTTCTCTGGCACCACAAAATAAATACAACAAAGAAGGCCTTGACTCCCCATTTCAAAGGAAAAAGCTGCTGAAAGCGTTGTGCATAGTTTCAAAGCATTGTCAAATACTGAAGGACGTGATTGGATGTGAAAAATTCTATCGTGACATCTCCAGCTTCATTTCTATCACTGAAGTTATATTTTCTGATGATTATCCCTTCTTCATTTCCAACTTTTAATTCTAATCACCGGTAATTGCTAATTCATACTTTGCCTGTTTGATCAATATCAGACTGAAAAGATTGGTAGAATTCTTCAGTTTCTACATTACTAGCTTTAATGATGAGGTTGTAAATTTGAATAATAGTTGTAATTTTAGCTGTTTATTATTAGTTGAATAATAGCTGTTTTTTCTTATAAATATATATAAAATCACAGATAGCATTGTTTTAAAGATAATCTTCCTTTGAATGTCCTTTCTGAAGTGGGATGTGACAGCATACCTCAAGAATTTTTTATTCCAGGCATAGTAACTCATGATTCAAAATTGTCAATATTAGTCCATTTCAGATTGCTAATGCAGAGCATATAATTTTTATGTGGTCCATTCCAATTTTCATGACTTCCAATTTTCTTTGATTTGCAATTTGTAATTCCAGGTGTTAATTATTAGATGTCTAGAATTCTTCTCTATTTTCCTTTTCAGTTGTGCCACATTATGAAATGAAGGTCCTGAAAAATTTGCTCCATCTATGTCAGGGATTCTCAGCCTGTGTGTCGTGACTCCTTTGGAGGTCAAATGTCCTTTTTACAGAGGTTGCCTGATTAATAGCAGTATAAGATTACAATTATAAAGTAGTAATGAAAATAATTTTATGGTTGGGGCCACCACAACATGAAGAACTGCATTAAAGAGTCAAGGAATTAGGAAGTTTGAGAAGCACTGATCTATGTCATCATGGTCAATCTACTTTGAGAAGACAACTCTTCCTCTAAAATATTGAATGATTCCATCAGGGAGACCTCATTTTCTGTAACCATATCTGACAGTGTTCTTTGCTATTCTTATGGTTTTCAGGGGATAATTCTTCAGAAGTGTACATTCTATTCCTTCTTTGTAGCCTACTCTTCTTCTGTAACCTCTTCTGAAACATAGTCACCTTAAGTGACCCTGCTGGTATTTGAAATACCAGTGACACAGCTTTCAGCATCATAGTAACTTATAAACCACCACAGTAAAATAGCTGACAGAGAAGTGTTGGGTCATTACATAGTCCTGATAAAAGCTCACTATCACTCACATTAAGAGTACTTACAGAAAAAAACACGAGAGCAAAAGAGATAATCTTGCTGATTTGTTTTTACTATTCACACGAAGCATCAGTTCTATGTAGGAATACGAGCTTTTCTTTCTCTTTCATTTGTGAACTCAGGAAAAACAGAAGCAAGAACCAACTGTAAAGGTAAGTCTCAGAATAAACTAGCCCTTCTATTTCATGTTGTCAATGCTGCACCTTACCTTGGTCTGACTCATAGTTACCCATCTGTCTGAAACCTGGCGTCAGTCACTAGGCTCATTTTCGCAGCTTGCACTCTCCCTACCATTTTCCTACTCATCGTCATCGGGGTTTATTTTCCAGGTTTCTGTTCCAGACTATTTACCAAATAATAGTGCATTTCCAAATTGTTGAGAAAGAGGAGCCTATGAGAAGAATGTCCCTATCTATCAGATTTTTGCAAGAATCCAAAAGTTAATGCACATTTCTAATATTCTTTACCTTACGCAGATCAAGAGAGAGCACCAGTTGCATAGAACATAGATAGGAAATAGTACTGAAGAAGGGATCCTCTTGCATAATAACCATGATTTTTAAAAACATGAAACTGGAGAATACATTTTTAAAAAGTTCCTCAAACTCTTTGCCATCCAGTTGATGCCTACCCACAGAGTGACCCCATAGCACAGGGTAGAACTAGCCCTGTGTGTTCCTGAGTTGGTAACTCTTCTGAAAGTAGAAAGCATTGTCTTTCTCCTACAGAGTGACTGTAGGTTTTGAATAAATTGTCCATCTTTTTGGTTAGGAGCCTAATAGGCATATCATGTACAAGTATGAAAATAGCTGTATAATAAAAACTTCTGGACAACAGAAAATGGGAATTTGGCACTCTAATTTCACCTCCAGATTTTTTATATCAGGCAATCTCAAAGGTTTATAATTCTAGTTTGAGGTACAAAGAAATTAAGCTTCCTGTGTGTGATGCTGATTAGAGGCATGATTCTGTAAATTGGATAACTTTGAAGCTCTTCTGGCAAAAATGGAGGAAATAATGTAGATCTTTGCTGGTTCTATTTATTCCAGAGAAAAAGAGCTTCTCTTATTTTTCACAGCACATTAAAAATAATCACAATACAGTAGATACTAATGAATAAAGCAAGAAAATTGGAAGATTATTACATTGAAAAGATGTGGTTTGTACTTTTGTACTAAATTATCCTTAAACCATAAATTGCTGGTTGGGAACCATGAATTTTAGGTTTCATTTGAATTCAACTATTGTATTTTTTCTATATTTTAATTGGGTAAAGGTTTTGTATCTTACCTGTCTTCCTATCTTTCAGAATGACTTACCTATGAAGAGACTGCTCAGTAAATATGTGTTGAATGCTTGATTGATTGACAATGCTAAAGGGAGTCTCTCTAATCACTAGGTAATGCCAGTAGTGGGAGAGGAGAAGCACGAAAATGCCCCTGTAAGTCTTAGAAGACTAGAGACTGTCTGCAATGTGTGATGATTATTTATTTAAAGCTCTCATTAGTAAAACATTCTATTTGCACTTGTGTAAAATTACTGGAATTTTCTATGCTTCCAGATAGTCTTAATTTAACATGTCTACAGTCAATTCCATCAGTCACAAGAAAAATTCTGAATGTATAAAATTTTCCCCAAATAAATACAAACTTATTGACAATTATATAAATTTTATATGCACTCTTCTGTTCCCACCTTTATGACATTGATCTTCTAAAGATATATAAATACATGATTGGCTAAATAATAAAGTTTAATGTTTATTGAAGAAAATAGCAAGGAGTTTGCTTCTCATTTTTTTGTATTACTTTTATTTAGGATTCTTATTGAACCTAACAGCCTTGTAAAAAAATAAAGAATTTGTCAAATCCCAAAGTTCTCAATTTTCTCTGAAGCAGTCTAAATAAGAAAGCCTCTTATTAAATTAATAGCATTAGAAGAAGAACTGTGAATGGATCCACAAATTGTGATTTTACTAACTTTCACTCTCTGCTATGAACATTCACCAATGCTCAAACATTACCTACCAATTTAGTAGGTTTTAGGCCCAAAGAAAAAGAGATCATAGCTCACAGTACAAAAGCAAAGTGTTGAAAGCCACACAGTGAAATTAATTATACATATACATAATTTTGTAAGGGCTGTTAGTTACTGAGCCATTCAGAAGGCAAGAGTCTCCAGTGAATAATTTTATTCCAGGGAGAGCAACAATCTTTATTTCTTATGTTTGTTTAATGACCCAATAGAACTTGGATAATGAGACAATTGAGGGTTGTGAAAAGCACACCGTCCATCACAGTGAGTCTAATGTTAGTGACATATTGCTTATTTACAGTGCTATATAGGAAGACTTATTGCTCATACTACTGACAAAAAACAGAAAAATAAAAATACTTAAAGCTATTTATATTCCTTTTAAAATTGAATGTATGGAATAATGTCAAGGAAACTACCCTTCCAGACAGAGATATATCAATTATCAGTAGCTGAATGCCTTGATCTTTAAACTGCATACAGTGGGGGCTTGAGTTTCCATAATTTCTCTTCATTCTAATGGGGAAGCAAAGAAATTGGAGAAAGAAAAGTTACTAGAGAATCCATTTTTAGCTCCATAGTTATGCCTGGGAAACATGTTGCCTCATTTTTCCCAGGCTTGTTTTTGATGGTTTCCAACAATAGTATCTCAGTATCTCACTATCCCTAGTTTTAAACATAGTGCCTGTCACATAGCTGACAACCCTTTGTTAGAAATATTTTGTTCATTTGTTTTTTTGTTTGAAATACTGTTAATAATGAATCTTCCTGTGGTGATTATAATAGAAGTGTGTGGGATTTTTTTTTATCCATAAACATTAAGTTTTAACCATTTATCTCTTTAAGGTTTAAAATATTTAGGTCTTCAATACTTGAAAGAATTGCTACCACTGGATTTCTTTCCCATTTTGCAAATCTATCATATTTTTCTTTATAATTTCTGTTGAGTAGAATATCACTGCTACTTTTCCATGACAATGAATTACAATTTTGATATTTGTCTATGTAGATATCTATATTTAATTGTGACTTGCTAAGCCATTCACTTGAAATTTCACCATATAACAATTCTACATTCTTCTTTTCCTCTGGGTTTTCATTGCTACTGTGCCCCTGGTGGTAGAGTAGGCTGCAATCTGCATCATCAGCAGTTCAAAACCACAATGCACTCCATAGGAGAAAATTGGGGCTTTCTAAACCAATAAACAATTTCAGAAACCCCCAGGGGCCAGTCTACCCTGTCCTACAGAATCACTATGAGCCTGCATTGACTCTGTGGCAACAAGTTTATGGAATTGGCGCACATGTTTCAAGAAGTCATCAATTCCTCTGTAAGAAAGAAGAAGAATTCCTCTGTATTTTATTTGATTTTGAAATTCTGTAACATAGTTTTTTTTAAGGAACAAAAATGAACACACACAGAGTTACAACCCAGGGTAAGCAAACTCAGAGAATAAGAAATTTTGAGTGGTGTCTTTCAACATGAACAGAGATTACAAGTGAATGTCTTATAATTTTAGCACCAATACATTAGCTCCTCTTCTCTTTTGCTCACTGACTTATCCCTAGTTTTAAACATAGTGCCTGTCACATAGCTGACAACCCTTTGTTAGAAATATTTTGTTCATTTGTTTTTTTGTTTGAAATACTGTTAATAATGAATCTTCCTGTGGTGATTATAACAGAAGTGTGTGGGATTTTTTTAAAATCCATAAACATTAAGTTTTAACCATTTATCTCTTTAAAGTTTAAAATATTTAGGTCTTCAATACTTGAAAGAATTGGCTATGTCTCAGTAAAAAATAGAATTCTTTTATAAGACACTCACTTTTCAAATCCATTCTCTCTGTGTAAAACTTATCTAAATAATCTCTTTTATATGATTTGTCTCCAGCAATAGTAATATCCAAACCAATTTTCATGTAAAGTCAGACAAAAGAACGAATAATTAAGGCTGCATTATGTCAACTTTCAAGCTGTTTTCTATTGCTTTTGTTAGGTATCTTCAAATAAGTTTCAACACTTTGCACCCCTGTATCCAACAACACAAAGCACTGCTCACTTTTGCATCATCTTGACAACTATTGCTTCTTTATTTGAGTCCATCTTAGCAACGCCTGTGATCTGTGCTGATATAGCTTGTGAAGGGGCTTCATATTTTATTTTGTCGTGTTTTTTTTGAGGGGAGGCGAATAACTGCCCTCTGGTGGAAGTGGGAGGCCCAGCCTTGCTCCTTGAGAGCTGCTGCTGGATTTGAACAGCCAAGCCAGTGGGCCACAGTCTGGCGCTCAACCACTAAGCCACCGGGGCTTAGCCCCAGGGTCTTCATACTTTTGACTTTATTTTACTAACAAACATCCCTCTCTGGTGACTTGTTCTTATTAATAATATGCACCAAGTACATGTGTTAACGTTCTTGCTTCAAAGGAGTATTCTGATTGAGCCATTTCTAACACTAATTTGTTCATCTCTCTGGCAGCACCTGATCTATTCAATATACTTTGCCAACTCCACAATTCAAGGAACCAATCATTCTTCAATCCGTCTTTATTCATTCTCCCGTTTTTTTGCATGCATATCCAATGATGGAAAAGACAGTGGTTTGTGTCAGGTGAACTCAAGTCATAAAAATGATTTGTATGTTTCTAAACATTTTTAACAAATGTTTTCAACAAAACCTAAACTGAAAAAAATGGCTTACTGGTTTGAAAGGAATTAGTGGGACCCCAAAGACTATGGACTGCAGTCAGTCTTTAAACCTGGAACTGAACTCATTCAACAGGTACAATTTTCAGTGTAGCAATAGGCAGGGCAGTAAGAAGAAAGAAGCCATTAGAAATTTATGCACATTTTGAAATTTGCAATGATTTCAGGTCAGAAAGTTTAAAGAATCAGAAAGGAAGGAGTAGAAATGAGAAACAAATATGGAAGTGGAATGAGTGATGTTAACATTGTGAAGATTGCACTCAAGGACAAAAAACATGTATAAATTACTGAATAAAAAAATTATTTTCTCAGTCAACCTTCATCCATTTCACCATAAAAAGTGTAAAGATAAATAAAATCAATTAGTCTATTGTAACAAAATTTTTCAATGCAATATGTCCTTCAGGGATTCAAGTAAAATGAAATTCTTGATAATTTCAATCCCTTTTACATTGATCATGAAGCTCATGTTCAAATCATCGATATTTTCCTTTCAACAGACAAGCCTGCATTATTGCCACAAAGTAGAGTATTAATGTTAATGTTTCTCAATCCTGATACTGCTTTCTTACAGAGCTGAAAATTTCCATTTATTTGCTCAGATTGAATAAGAATGGTGTAATAAGAAGGAAACAACATAGACACACTTCTTTTCTTATTTTATAACATGTACTATCCCCTTGTTCTGTCTGACCAACTATTTCTTGCTATATGCTCAGGTTTCTCATGTGTACAGTTAAAAGGTATGGGATTCCCATTTTTCAGAATATTATTCATAATCTGTTCTGGTCTACAGAATTGAATGTCTTTTTCATCAATAAAACCAAAGTTAACATTCTTCTAATGGTGTCTTTTTCAGCTATGATTCATCTGACCTGGACAATGATCTCTTTCATTACATATCCTCTCTTGAATTTGGGCTTATTTCCTGAATGTGTATTACTTTAACAATTTTTGAATTGTCTTTAGCAAAATTTTACCTGCTAGTCTGATATTGATCCATGAGTTCCACATTCCTCTTGCTTTTTTTTTAAATAGACAGAGATATGTATCTCTTTGAGTCATTTGATCAGTTCATTGTTTCCAAATTTCTTGGCAGAGATGAATGAGTTTATATTATTGCATTCTTTTGTTGAAATTTTTAAATTACCAGAGCATTGTTTATGCCAACCTCATCAGTACAGTTTTTTTTCCTTACATAGTGTCAGCTTTTGGTATATGCTACCTCCTGGTATCATTGAATATTGAACAGTAATTATTATTTTTTGCAATGACTCTGTGTAACCCATCTCCTTTTGTTTGTTTGGTTCTTTCCCGCCCTCTGTTGATGCTTCCTGTGTCATTCAATATCTTGCCCATTGAATCCTTCAATATAGAAACTCAAAACTTCCATTTTTCTTCTAAGAACTCCTATGTGGTGTGTTTGCTTTTGATTATCTCAGTTCAGTGTTTTGCACATTTTATTTCATTTACTTTGTCTTCTGCAGTAATGACTTTAGAATATGCTTTTAAATCTTTTGTTTAACTCTTTGACTTGAGTTCTTCTATTCACTTCAACCACTCTATGTTCAAGAGCAAGTTTCAATATATACTTTGAGTGTCTTGTCATTTTAATGTTTGGGGTTTTTTCTTTTTCGATTGTGTAATGTTCCTGATATCCTACAAGTCCTCTGTTCATCAGTTAGCAGTGTTCAAAGTCAAATATTTTCTTGAGCTGTTGGTGTTAGGTGCCATCTGCGGAAGCAGGTCTAGCATGCAGAGAAGTAAGGGTGCTGGAATCAATTCAATCACGCACACCAACTTTGGAGACCAGACTCGACGACACAGATCTGACTTTAATGCAGCTTTTGCAAGGCTTTTATACGTTTGATCAGTCAGATCATTTCTTTCAAATACTTCATGTTTTCCAAACCTATCCTTATCAGGTCATGGGTCTGCAGCATGAAAAATGATTGACTCACACTGTTGGACTATGTAAATGAGGTCTTTCCAGTTGAGTTACTTAAATAAGATGTAGCTGACTCAGCCTACTCATCCAATCGTCTTACAAGGCTATTTCGTCCAATCACATTAGAGAACCAACCCCCCAATTGTATTACAGGGCACTATCATCCAATCACATTACAGGACCAACCACCAATTGTATTATAAGATACTATCTTTCAATCATATTGCAGGTTCTAACCATCCAATTATATTACAGAATCTTAGATGTTATTATGGGGAAGATAGAAACATTCTGATAGACTGTGTTTCAGAGGTTAAAGAGGAAGGGTGTCAGATGAGCTGGCCTGGGGTCTTATTTACCTTGAGACTACAGTTTTTTGGGGGTTCATGGAAACACGGGAAATCCAGCAGCTTCGACCCGACTCAGGACTGAAATATTCCAAGATACTTGTAAGTGTGGGATCCAAACAGTGCAGCTACCCAGCGGCTTCAACACTGCTCTAGGAGACGCAGCAGCATCCTGCACTTTCTCCACCTTTCTCCTAGATTCACAGATCCTGGCAGGAATGCCGCCACTGTCATCAAGTTGATTTTGATTCCTAACAACCGTAGAACCAATCACTGTCTAGTCCTGCCCCATCCTCACAATGGTTCCTATGCTTTTGCCCATTGTTGAAGCCACTGTGTCAATCCATTTCATTTTGACCATTCCTTTTTTCAAATGCCCTTCTACTTTATGAAGCATGGTGTCTTACCCCCGGGACAAGCCTCTCCTGACATGCTCAAAGTATGTAAGATGAAATTTTACCATCTTTGTCTCTCAGGAGCACCCGGGCTATACTTCTCCCAAGACAGACTTTTACATGGGGTTGACATGACCCAGAAATAGCTTGACAGTATCTAACAATTGAATTGAGCAGAACTGATGCACAAGACTCCTTTAAAGTATTAAAGATAAAAGATGTCACATTGAAGGCTAACGTCTTCTTGACCCAAGCCACACAATTTTCATTTGCCTCATATAAATAAGAAAATTGGACAATGAATAAGAGATTCTGTAGAAGAGCTTATATTTTTGGAGTGTAGTGTTGGCAATGAAAAGTAAAAGTTTTGTGGACTACCAGAAAAGCACATGAATATATTCTGAAAGATATATAACCAGAACGCTCCTTAAAAAAAAAAGAACCCCACCCCATCCCAGAAAAGATGTAACTACTGACACAACATATGTATGTATGTATGTATGTATGTATACAATATGATGAGTCCCCAATAAAATGAATTTAAAAAAAAAAAAAAAAAAAAAAAGAACAAGAATGGTGAAACTTTGTCCATGTACTTAGTATATTTCTGTGTATCAAGTCCTTAGGAAAAGACATCATGCTTGGTAAAGTAGGTGAGTGAAAAGTAGACATATTTTCAACGAGTTTCACAGTGATTGCAGCAATGGGTTCAAACATACCAAAAATTGTAAAGGACCAGATAGTGTACACAGAGTTGAAGGAACCCACCAACAAGTCTATAATAGACTAGGAGAGAGCAAGTTTATTGGACAACATTCCGAATTCAGACATCTAGCCTCCTGAGCTGATAGAAAATAAATTTTAGTTTTTTCAACCTGTACAATTTGGGTATTTCTGCCTCATGAAGAAAGACTAAAGTGTTCACTTCTGATAGCCACTGAAAACTTTCTGTAAAGCAGAGAAGCATTGTTAGAGTAGCACTAGGAAAATAAAGCATTTCCCTTCTAATTGGTATGTCTATGCAATAGAGGGGTTAAATATGTGTTATTTTCAAGTCCCCCAATAACCTCTAGTAATATTATTTATTATAACTCCTTGCTTTGAGACATCGATGATGTCCCTAGATATCTAATCAGCACTTCCATCAGAAGAAGTCTCGATTCCCTAACCGAAGCATTGCCTCTGCCAACAGTGACACCTACCCAACAACTGAGTGAGAGGAAAAAAATCTTGTTTATCGTTTTTGCTTGAGTTGTGTTGTTAGGCTAGCAACCATTATCCTAAATAATGCTAACATAAATTTATAAATGTATACTTTATACAGTTAAATTTATTAATTTCAATACATTCCCTTCTAGAAATTATAATGCTATGAAAGAGGGATCAAAAATGCTTACTCTTTGTCAGATTTCTTCAAACTTTGCAATTAATTGTTCTGCTTCCAGGATTCTGTTATTGGTTTGTGCTAAATCCAGATAATAGTGTATTTGAATCATGAAGTAGTCTACTAACAGGCAATAATTATTCCTCTTACATAGATTTTTAAAATCAAGATAATATTTTGGAAGTGCTTACCCAAGATTAAGACCTAGGCAATCTGCCTCCAGAGACTAATCTCTAAAGCACTGTGGCAAAAAGAAATTTCAAAACTGCTGTGCCAATTTCAGTGATCAATATAGCTGCCAAATAGCACAGACTTTTAATGCCATAGATATATGCATACAATTTGGAGAAAATTACATTATAGAAGAGTGCTTAATTTAGAGAAGAAGTCAACTTGTGTTCCTTATGAACAAAGAGGCGTCTAAGTGATTTTTAAGTGAAATTGGTTCACACAACTATGAAGATTCACCACATCACAAGCACACATGTCTTGAGCGATAATTTCTCTCTCACATGATAACATGTGGAGGAAACGTTGCCATCATTTTCCCAAATGTCCTGGTGGATTAAAAGCACTATTTTCTCCTAGCAAAAAGACACTTTCCAAAGCTCATGAAATGAGACACTCTTTCTGGCCCTCAGTTTTCTCGTAAACTATCTCACATTTGTGTCACATGCTTGTGCAAATTTCTTCTATGAGAATTCCACAATAGACAGGCTATAGGTTTTCAACCTGTTTTGGAGTCATGAGTAATTCTCTAGGCCCCTATCGCCAAGTCAAACCAGTTGCAACACCCTTGACTTTGATACACAGCAGCTCTCCAGGATGAGGTCTATGTGCGTGCCTTTTCTTATTTAATGAAATGATACCTTTACACAAGAGTTATTTATTGATAGTCAACGGATAGACTAGATAACTATGTAGATATAAATGATGGAGACTCATGCCCTGCATTTAGTATAATTCTTTTGAACATGGTACAAAACAAAGATTTAGACAATGGATGAACTAATGAATGTGTTGATGGTTTTCATTCACCCTGTACATCCAATGTAAGCATAATAAAAGAGAAAGAGCAAACATTTGAACCTTTTTTATATCAACATATGCATGTGGTTGTTATATATGCTACTATATATTTAGGAGGGGATACGGGAGGTTGAGACTAAATTGAGACTCAAAGAAGGAAAAGCTTTAACATATCCATCCCTGTCCCTAAAACAGGGGTCAAAATGAGTGTCATCAAGGCATTTCTGACTCATAGCCTCTCTTTAGCATAGGGAACAACTGTCCCTATGACTTTACAGCAATGGTTCTCAACCTATGGGTTGTAACCTTCTTTGGGGTCAAACAACCCTTTCTCAAGCGTCTCTGGCTTCATAACAGCTGCAAAATTGCAATTATGAAGTCAAAATGAAAATACTTTATGATTGGCGAATCACCACAACATGAGGAGCTGCATTAAAGGGTCATGAAATTAGAATGCTGGAGAACCATGGCTTCACAGGAATATAAAATGTTTACTTCTCCCAAGGAGTAACTGGTACTTTCAAATTACTAACCTTTCAGTTAGTAGCCAAAGAAGTAACCGTTAAACCACCAGGGAATAAACAACAACAAAACTATATATTTTGGAGGGGACATCACTGCCCTCTAGTGGGAGTAGGAGGCCCAGCCTTGCTCCTGGAGAGCTGCTGCTGGATTTGAACTGCCAACCCAGTGGCCCGCAGTTCCACACACAACCACTATGTCACCAGGGACAGACCAAATGGGCCACTAGGGCCACTAGGGCCAATATGGTAGCCAACTAGGAGGGAGGAGTGAGGGGGGCAGATGGTGATGTGTAGAGAGGGAATGGGGTATTAAACCACCCAAGGGGAGCATATGGTTTATAGCTCCACAGGGAAAGAGGTACCAAACTTAAATCCATTGACCCAGAATTTGAATGCAGTAAGACAGCATGGAGTGGGGAACAAGTGGAGGGACCTGAGCACACAACCCAAGTCCCAACTAAAGGGGCAGGCACCTCACCACCAAAGGAGTTTGCCTTGGAGGTTAGCACTGAAGCTGAAGCTTGGGGAGTGAGATATGAGCAAGGAGAGCACAGGACAACAAATGAAAAGCATGAAAGAGAGAATGGAGTGCATCCTGACCCACCGAACCTTCAGGACAACATTCTCACTCAGAACACTTGATGTACAAAGAGGATCATATGCCTGGCCCCACTATGAAATACGGCTACCCTCGCTGACCCAAGGCCTATTGGGGTCAGGATAGAAAAACATGGTCAAGATTATACCCTGTATGACACAATCACACCATGATAAAACACTAAGAGTGTGCAACAGAGCATGGAGTTCCAGATGGAGGGCCAAGGATATACTTTGGGGACAGTCCTGGAGGTCAACAACAGATCTTGAACTATTTACAGGTTCTTATATTGCTATTATTTTTATTTTTTTTACATATATGTATAGTATAGTACATTTAGGGTTTTTTTTTCTTTTGTTGTTTTATTTTCTTTGGTTATTTCATTTTAGGAGACCTTTTTTTGCACATATTGTTACCTCTGCCAGTCTATCTAGATAAAATAGGCTGGACAAATAGTCTGGAGGTTAAAATGACAGGACTGATGGTTCAGAGGTAGGGGACGTGGAGGGGGGAGGTGGGGGTAAAGAAGTGATGTTGACCAGCCCAGGGAAAAGGGAATAACAATGGACACAAAATCAGTGACAAGGTGGGTGAGAGAAGTCCAATAGGGATTGATCAAGAGTAATGTAACAGAGGGAAAATACTGAAACCCAAATGGAGACTGAGCATGATAGGGGGACCAGAGGAAAGTAAATGGAAATAGAAGAAGGAACTGGGGGATAATGGACATTTATAGAGGTTCAAATACAGGCATGCACATAGGAGCATATATTTATAAGTGATTGGGAAATAGACCAACATGCATACTTATAGGGCTAGTAGTAGGACAGCAGATGGGCATTAGACCTCCACTCAAATACGTCCTTAGTGCAAGAACAGTTTGTTCTATTAAATTGGCATTCCATGATGATCACCTTTCCAAATCACTGAAGACAAATGTGTGCATAAGCAAAGGGGTGAAGAAAGATGCTGATACCTAGCTATCAAAAGAGGTAGCATCTGGGGTTTCAAAGGCTAGAAAGTAAACAAGCAACCATCTAGCTCAGAAGCAACAAAGTCCATATGTAAGAAGCACACCATCTTGTGGGATCACGAGGTGTAAAAGGAATTAGATATCAGACTTCGAGAACTAAAAAGCATAATATTGCATGCCCACTTTCCTGATATGATCACTGAAGACAAATGTGTGCATAAGGTAATGTGGTGAAGAAAGTGAACTGTGTCCAGGTATCAAAAGATATAACATCTGGGGCCTTAAAAGCTTGCGTAAACAAGCGGCCATTCAGCTCAGAAACAACAAAGCCCACATGGAACAAGCATACCAACCTGTGTGATCATGAGGTGTTGAAGGGATCCTGTGCCAGGCATCAAAGAACTAGAATTATATCATTATTAATGAGGGGGAGTACAGATCGGGGACCCAAAGCCCATCAATAAGTGAAGCAACATTTTCTTACAGAGCAGTTGCAAGGAGGAGATGAGCCAGTTAAATTAGAGTATAGTAACAATGAAATATACAACTTTCCTCTCGTTCTCAAATGCTTCCTCCCACCCACTATCATGATCCCAATTCTACCACACAAATTCAGCTAGACCAGGGGATGTACAGTGAAGCTGGAAACATCAAAGGCCAAAGAAGTATATCCATAGAAATTCTAGCTGGATTAGAAAAAGACCTGGAATGAGGCACAAGCACACTATTTATTACACTGAGAAGAATGGGAATTCCAGAATATTTCATCTTGCTGATGTGGAATCGGGACTTTGAACAAAACAAGGGAATTCTTAGGTGCCATCAAGTCCCTTAACAATCATATGCTTAGTCACAGGAAACACCACTTGGTCCAGCACCATCCTCAAAAATGTTTTTTCAGCCTATCGTTACAATCACTATTTCAATCCATTTTTCTTTAGCATTATCCCTTTTTATTCTGCGACACTAATTTACCAACACAGTGTCCTTTTCAGGGACTAGCGTCTTCATGTCCAAAGTACAATGGATTGGGTAAAAATGCTTCTTAGTCCTCAAAGTATGATTCTCCTTTTTCAACATTTGAAGAGGTTTTATGCAGCATTTTTATTCAGTGCAATGCACCATTTGATCTCTAGAATGCTGGAAAAGAGAATATTACCTGGTGTATCCTCCAGAAAGATGTACATCGGATTGTACTCCTTCACGTTGCAAAGTCAATCTGTATATTGAGCAAATAATCTGAAAATCTGGGCCATATAAAAAATAGCGTGGTGTTGGGACAGTCAGATAGATTATTAATGACCTGAGATATGCAGACGATACAAACTTCCTCATTGAAAGAAAGAAAAGTTAAAGTATATGTTGATGAAGTTTAAGGACTGCAATCTTCAATCGGGATTACAATTCAATAGAAAGAAAACAACAATCTCACAATTGAACCAATTGGTAATATAGTAGTAGATAAAATTTTCATATTGTGAAAGATTTATTCTTGCTTGGATCCACAATCAGTGTTCATGGAGGCAAATGTTAAAAAATCAAACAACACATTGTAGTGGGTAAATCTGCTTCTCAAGACCACTTTAAAGGGTCAAAAACCAAGGATGTAACATTAAGGACTAAGATGCCCCTGATCTAAGCCATGGTATTGTCAATTACCCTACATTCATGTGAAAGTTGGACAATGAATCAGAGAAACCAAAGAAGAATCAGTGTATTTGAATTGTGGCGCTGACAGTGAATATTGCCAAGGATCGTGGACTTTCAAGAGAATACACCAGTCCTTCTTTAAAGATGTGCAACCAGAATGTTCATTAGAAGCAGGGATAGTGAGACTTTCCTGTCATTTATTTTGGAAAAGTCATCAGGAGAAACTAATCCTAGAGAAAGGCAATCATGCTTGAATAAATACAATGATCATGGAAAATAAAATTAAAAAGTAAGGACCTTCATGGGATGGATTGATACTGTGCCTGCCACAATAGACTCAAACATGACCATCATTATGAGGATGACATAGGACTGCGCATTGTTTCATTCAGAATTGACTCAAAGGCATCTAACTACCCCATGGGTTTCTAGAATGATAGTTCCAGAAAGAACTCTTGAGGTCTGTTTTTCCAAAATAAAGAATTAATTCATGATAAACTATCTCGAAAGTACCTTGGATTTAATTATTTCTACTTGTTTATCTTTTTATCACTCATAGATAGGAGACGCTCCATGACATATGGGATATGTTCTTTATATTAAAAGTTTTTTCTGGTGGAATGTTTAGAAATCCACCTGGATGAATTTGCATGAATGCATTACTATTATTTTAATAAAACTGATTCAAGTTGGTAGGGAGAGGGAAGAAAAAAGTATTTTATGCATTTTAGAGACCAACAGAGTAGAGTTTGAGCTCCAGTTCTCTTAATGACTTGCTATGTGATCTATCTGAGTTTCATTTTCTACATCTGCAAAATTAAGATAAACCAAATGTATTAGTGTGATTGCCTCAGGGAGTAGGAACTAAGCATGAGGAATTGAGTTAAATGGAAATAAGTACATAGAACAAGAGCAGGGTCTTGTACAAATCAATGATGTTAATTTTCACTGAATATAATGCACTTAGTTGTTTGTATATGGAGACTAAATAAGTGGAACTATACAGATATAAAATATAGACTTCATAATATATTAGGTATTTTGTAAAGAGGCTGATATGATTTTAAGAACATTTATTTTCACAGTTTATATTCTAAGTTTACTTTCTTTATAGGTTATTTTGAGGTTATGTTTCCTTTTATCAGCAGGTCATTATAACACCAAGAGGAAAGTGAACCCCAATTAAGTAGAATATTAGCATAAAAAGCAGACAGCAGGCTGAGCCCTGGTGGTGTAATGGTTGTGTGCAGGGACTGCGACCCACTGTGCTAGCAGTTCAAATCCAGCAGCAGCTCTCCAGGAGCTGCTTCCCACCTGAAAAGGCAATGATACCAACCACCAAGAAAAAGCAGACATCAGAAACATGAAGTTGAAAAAGAAACTCATTGCATAGACAAAGCAGCATGATTTTTGTTATATGTGGTAAGAGATGAGTCTATAGGAGGATATCATGGCTCCATCATGTTCAGTGTCTCAGAATATAGCAATTTATGACTCAAGTTTATAGCGCACACCACACAAAGTGATGTGCTCACCTAAGGAACTTCAGAAAGCATATTCTGAGAACCAGAGACATGCAATCCATAACTAAACGGCCTCCCCCAACATACCCTGAAGAAACCATTAATCCAGTTACTATTGTCACAGATTCACCCATCTTCTATTTCATACACCAAAAAAATCATATAAAAACAAAGAACAAATACAGCAACAATAACAAAATATAATAGAAAAAAGCCTCAATCAGCAAAAAAGTAGAAAATATTAAACACTTCAACAATTTAAAAATGGATCAAAAAAGGAGATCAAGTGATAAATTGCTAAAGTTTAAGCTAACTCTGTCTTCTATAATGCACTTTCCAATGTAGCAACATAATTCACATTATTGGTCTATGGTCAAAGGGAATTCACCAGAGCCTTAATCCGTGTGTATTTTCCCTCTCCGTTTTTTTTTTTTCAGTGAAAAATCTTAAATGCTATCCTTTAAATAGTATAATTCAAGGAAGATTTAATAAATGATCTAATTACAAAGGTATATTGTGATGGTTAAAGATTATGTCAGCTAGGCACCTCTGAATAATGGTTGGTGTGTAGTCTAACCTATCAGCTCACAGCCTGATGGCACCTCTTGGTGCCAAAAGTCTCCTGATGAAACCTCCTTGATGCCAAAAGAGATAGACATTGGGCACTCTCTTTGACGCTTTGCCTTTTTGCTTGATGGGACTCTGCCTGCCTCCAGGGATGGCTCTATATGGACCATCTGACACTAAGAGCCATAGGCACCAAGCCATATTTCCACTGACCTTGCTTCATGTGATCTTTCTGGATCCTGCCTTTCCTTTCTGTGTCATCAGCCAGTGGCTACGTGACGCTGAAGAGGGTCATGGCTTCCATCAGACTTAAGAACCTGAGTTCAACTAGGATGCGAGGCCTTATTCATATATGAATTCACCTTTTGATATAAAACCTTTTCCAATATGAGAGTCACTGATTTTGCTTTCTAGAGAAGCCAGCCTAATATACACATAAACTATCAGAAAGGGTCTAGTAGCCTGTGGCTAATGACAGTTGAATATAGAAAGCTACTTTCAGAGGAACAATTATTTTTATTTCAGAAGTATCACTCTCCTGATGCACTTCACTGGAGGGAGTTCATGGAATAAATATCCAGACACTAGCTTCACTCCTTTCAAACTCTGCCTTAGGATAGAGGAGCTTGTTGGCATTGTCATGGTCTTCACAGAAATCCGAGAGGAAACTAGTTGGAAATAGACACAAATATATTAATTAGAAAACAATAGTACAGTTTGAAAAATTCAGCCATAGTTTGCAACACATGCTCATAGTTGAAGAATCAAATTAATACCAATGGACTTATATTAAAAAATCATTCTTCCACCCAATTTACAATCGACAAGTTCAGTCCTTAAAGGAACCATTATGTTATTGTACCCTTTACATAGCTTAATAGATATCTTTAATATTTGTAGCCTTATTTCTTAAGTTATTGCTTTAAAAATATTATCTGCTATCTTTCTGCCATGAAAGGTTAACATTAAAGGCATTTCAACCAAAATTCTTTTATTTTTGTGCTTTCCCAAGTTTTACTATTCTTCCTTTTTAAAAAGTTTAGCTCATTTTAAAAAAAAAGAACCACAGATTTTGCTCAAAAACTGTTGCCTTTAATTATAAAGAAGTTATACTTTATTTGATGAAAAGGTAGTTTAGAGATGTATCTTGGCACATCCTTTACAAATATTTACTATGCTTACTCTGGAGCAAAATTATCTGTTTTATTAAAACCAGATCATAGAAATAAAATTTACATGGAATAAATTGAGAGCAGCAAGGAAATACAGCTTAAAGTATTATGATGACGTAAAAAAGATCTAGAGTCTAAAAACCACAAAGAAAGAATATTGCGTAAGCCAAAAGAATTGAGAACAAGCTAAAACTTCCAAGCACAAGTTTCAATATTGAAATATTCCAAGAGAAAAATGTTGAATCACAAGGAAGCATGAAGATAGGATTGGGGGAATAGAAATAGTCACTTAGCAAAAAAATATTGGTTGATGTTTACTCATTTCCAGAGGTAATATATGATCAAGAGTTAAAGATATTAATGGATAAAATCAAAGCTGCATGAAGGCATTAGCAAAAAACAAGGCCCCAGATATTGCCAGCACACTTACTAGATGTTTCAAAAATTGGATGCTACAGTGCATGAGGTCACTCATCTATGCCAATAAATTTGACAACTACCTGCCAACATACTGGATGAGTTGTATATACCTCCCATTCCAGAGAAAGATTATGGAACAAAATGCAGAAATTCTAAAACAATATATTTAATATCACATAAAAGTGAAATTTTGCTGAGAATCATTTTTAAAAAATGACTGCAGGGGTACCTTGACAGAGAATCATCAAAAAGTTAAGCTATATTCAGGAGAGGATGAGTGATTAAACTAATGACACTATTAAACACTATTCCTCAGTGTTTAATTGTGCTGCTAACCCCACGGTAAGCAGTTTGAAACCACCAGCCAGCTCAACTGGGAAAGGATAATGCTTTCTACTGCAGGTTTGGAGGCTTATCGGGGATAGGTCCCTTAAGTCAGCATTGACTTGATTTAGTATAAGCAATGTCCCATGGGAATGGTTGGTATCGCTCTCTACATAGAATGACAATGATTTCTTAAGGTGAACCAGAGACATATAGAAACCAAAAATATATAAATGGATTTTAGACTTACAGTTGATTCTAGCCCAAAGAACAATTATTTCTTATGACACTGGTGCTCATTGTTGCTCATCTTCATAAAGATATCACTAGTGTTGATTTAGATAGTGTAGAAAACAAATTCATAATTCATATATGTATTAAAAAGAGCTTGATATCTAAAAAGCACATATCTTGGCCCAGTCCAGATCAAGTCCACAAGCATGCTATCAGCCCATATAACTGATACCAATTTAAAGAGTCCTCTTCACACTCCAAAATACATGCAATGACTCCAAATGCAGGAAGACCACCGGCCAGCGAGTGGAAGTCTTGGAGATCCAGCAGCAGTGTAAGCATCTCAGAGCTGGCAGAAGTGTCCATGTGACTCCTCCAGCTTCAGAGCTCTAACTGCCTCAGTGTGGCTCCATCAAGCTCATCATCAGTAATGTCCTGCTGAGAATGAGCATGTGTCCCATGTAGCTGGAGCATGGTTACAACTTGGATTCAAATCAAACTTCAACATGCACATTTGTGGTCAAAATAATCTGCAAACAGGTCTGTCATGGCATATCAAGGAGACCTCCTTAATATAGATGCTACACTGGAGTTTGTTTTTCTCTGTTTTTGCTTTGTAGATTATACTTTTACAGCACCTGGTTTTTTAGATAATGTTATTCCAAGAATGTTACCTATCAAATTTTAAAATGTTCTGAGTAAATGTAACCAGTCACATATTCCCAAATTTGAGTATGAATAAAAAGGACACAGCTCAGTTCTTGACTGCATGCCTGAGTGAGTTGTGGTCCTGTGCATTCTTACATATTCATTCTGTGTGTTTCTCCTTCCTCTATGTCTCCATTCATTTATAACAATAGTCCTCCCTCCAGTGGGCTATTTATCTCTTTAGTGCCTCCAAATGAGGTCATCACACTGAGATCTTATTGACAGATTAAGCTTCACTCCTTCACTTGTCAATCTCAAATTAACAACAGGTTTCTAACTACAACATTATTGAAGATATGGATGCTTTAAGAACAGTGTGGTGAAGAAAGTAGATGGTACCTGCTATCAGAAAGAATATATGGGGTTTTAAAGACTTATTTTCAAATAAGCAGCCATCTAAGTAAGACATCAACTAAGCACACATAGAAGAAGCACTCTTCTTCTTCAGTGCTATTCAAGAATTGTGAATAGTGGAATCCAAATCTATTAGAGAGAATGTTACTAGAGTTTAATTGTGAATGACTGCTTTGCAGGAGTCTATGGAGAAAATGGAAGCCCAAAATCCATTTGCAGATCCACATATGGATTTATTCTTCAGTAAATCTCTCTATTGAGAGTCTGGGGAGGTGAATAGCCCTGTTGTCAGACAGAGAGCATTATGGAGTCAATTATGGCAAGTCTAGTTAGATCAAATGTAATAGCTTTCATCTGATTTTCCTTTGGACCCATTTTAAAGTGGTTTCAGAATTTTTTTTAATGAAAGGGTATTAAGTCCCTGGTGACTTCCCTCTGACTATGGTCAGGGTTGGGAATAGCCTTGCTAATATACATTATGCATTTGAAAATCAACTTCTGGAGATGAATTCAGGTTAAAATTTGGCACCTTCTAATTTTATTTTCTGTATGATCCATTTAACTTTGTTCCAGTTTCTAAGGCTTCAGCTTTCTTTTCCATTGAATTTTTAATGTTTTACTGTTAGTAGTTTTTGTTTGTTTATTTTCTTTTTAATGTTCTTCTGCTTACAAAATCCAGGATGAGTGAATCTACAGAGAGAATAACTGAATTAATGGTTTATAGCAAACAAAAAATCTACACACCTGGAAAGAACTTTCAGGTAAACCAAATGATGTTAAACAATGGGAAAGTCTACTAGAAAGACCACTTTTGAGAGTTAACCAGCAACAATTTTAATTAAGTTCTGTAGTGATGACAATATACCAAATTAAAAGTTAACAAAATTATTTAAAAACAGAGTTAAGGAAATGGTTCCCATAAATCACTTTATGTCAACATAGTGATGTATTTCAAAGACAGCGCTTTTAGTTAACATTAAATTTGACATTTTCTCTTTATAATTTATCAATCATAATAATAAGCCACAGCTCTAATTTTCAGCAGAACTATAGTCCTCTGTGCCCAAAATGATGACATCAGAAAACACTTTAAGACATTGACATGGCAGGCAACAAATGTGATTATTTTCATAGCAAACTTTAAGCTAAAAAATTAAAAATAATCTTATAAACAAGATGCATTAGGGAGGAAACAGTTTTTTTGCTGAGACTTTATAAAAACTCTTGATGCATAAGTGTATAGAATTTCATTTCATTGGAACATATGTGCATATAAAGATAAAATGAAAATGATAAACAACAACTAATCAAGAAGGAGTGAATGCCAGAATTGCAATGCTAAGTCCAGAGCTATTGTAAAACTAGGGGAAAAAAATTGAGAGGGATAATTTGGCCCAACATAATTCTGAAACCTCTCTGTAGTCATGAAATAAAAACATACATAAAGCAAGAAAACAGCGAAGATTTTGCATATATATATATGTAGCCATTTGTCAATCCTTCATTCTCTTTTGCTTTAAATTTTGTTCTATGATCATCCTCTCTCTAAGTGTCTTATGCTCTTTGCTAAACAATGAATATTTCACTGAATTAGGAGAACCAGTTTTTCATGGTGTGCTTAGCTTAGTTTCTGTTTTACTGAACTGGTTTCAATAATAAAATGCCATTTGGAAAGTTAATCCCTTCATAAAAAAAGATAGTCTCCCCATAAAGGGAGAGGTTTATATATTTACAGACATCATAACAAAGGAAATTAATATGAAAAGCAATAAGGTCAAAGAAGCTTACAGCAAGAAGGAGTAAGAATGTTAGTTGGCATGAAGAAAAAATATTATTTTCTGAACAAGCTTGCTTTATTTTCGTTATTCTAATAAAATAAAATTTAAAAATCTTTAGAAGCAAAAGAGACAGGTGTACATTGAGTGTAGGCAGTGCAGGAGGTAATGTGAGTGAACATCCCCTTACATAATGGAAACTCAAGAAACTCGACAATGAACGCGAAAGAAGCACAGAGTGAGATTTCAGAACTCAGGACAAGACCTGTGATGCTGGAGAGGAAGTGTAACCAGAGAAGCATGGGGAGAAAGAATATGCTGGACACAGAAGTCAGAAGGGTCTACATGCTAATATTTAGCAGAGTTACTCACTGAAGCCATTTTGGGGTGGGGCCTGGGGAACTCCCTTAAGCATGGAATACAAACTAGGAGCCAATCTAAGGAATCTAATCTTGATGCGTTTCATGGCAATGTAAACTGACCAGAGGAGTTATACATCAGTGCAGCTAGGAGTGGGTGAAAAGAAATTATGGAAATGTATTTGAATCTTGCAGAATACTAAGACAGGTGGACACCAAGTCCAGAATGAAAGGCAGTTATGGAAGGGTAAATGGAATGCCTGAGAATAGCAGGGGCAAAAAAACATTGTGTATGATGTGAATATCTGAGCAGGGGCACCAGTGAGTGGATGACATTAGTCACCCTATACAAAGCTTCCAAAGAAGAGAAGGACACTTCAGCACACCGCTTTCAATTACAAAACATCAAAAGAAAGATAACTGAGGACCTAACGACTTTAAAAGAAATATTAGCCAAATGGTTCTAACAAATATATAAGGTAGACCACGCTAATAAGCATCAGGAACATCCACATTACTTTTCAGAATAGACCCTATGCTAGGACAAGGAAAAAATGAGAACAAAACATTGCTTATGTTCATATTGATATGGAGCTAGAAACCAGCAGTAAAAATTTAAATAAATACATGTAAAATGAAAAAAGCACTACTCATAAGTGAGTAGTGATAAAAAACTATAAATCAATTTTAATAATACTATTATTCAATGAAAATGAAAACAAAAGCCATCTGTAGACAATTCATGGAGAAATGATGAGTCAGTCCAGGTGCAGCATAGCACCAAAGAAGCACACAACTTTCCTCTAGTTCTCTAAAGCTTCCTCCCCACCACTTTTATGATCGCAATTCTACTTTACCCACAGGATAGACCAGATAGACCATGTACAAGGGTAGCAATAAGAACTGGAGACAGAGGGAATCCATTACAGGGAAACCCCTCAAGACAGATAATGAGAGTAGTGATACCAGGAAGGTAGGGAGAGAAAGGGAGAACCAATCACAGTGATCTACGTAAAAACACCTCACACGGGGATGGACAATGAAAAGGCGGGTGAAGGAAGACATGGGTCAGAGTAAAATATGAAAAAAACTATTTTATAGATTATTAAGGGTTTGTGGAGGAAGTTAGGGAGGGGAGGGGAAAATGATGAGCTGATAACAAAAGCTCAAGTAGAAAGAAATGTTTTGAAAATGATGATGGCCAAAAATGTACAAACTGTTTAGCATAATGGATGCATATATGTTTTGAGATAAGAGCTGTATGAACCCCCAATAAAATTATTTTTAAAAGAAAATGGAAGCATAATATACAAAATGAGAGACAGTAAAAGAAGTATTCAAAATAAATGTGTGATAATTAATTCCTAAATTAATGTGAACTATGTGAACTTTGTTCACATAATGTGAAAGTTGGATATAGAATAATGAAGACTAAAGAAGATTTGTTGTGTGTGAATTGTCGTCCTGGAGAGAAATCTTGAAAGTTCCGGGGACTGCCAAAGAAAAACCTATCTGTATTGAAAGAAACATGGTCTTAGTACTCTTTAGTGACAAAGATGACAAGACTTAGTTTCACATACTTTGGACATGTCATCAGGAGATACCAGCCCCTTGGAGAAGGACATCATGCTAAGTGATGTCCATGGAAATACATGATGTCCATGCTAAGTGACTATGGGAACAAAGATAAGCTTCAGTTAAAGATGCTATTCGATGACCTCCAGTATGTCAATTGCCCTCCCGAAATCCCCACTGAGCACTCTACTTCTTTCTACAAAGTAGTCCAGTACATCAACATCATTTACTAGGTATATCAGATGTACTGGTATATATATATATATATATATATATATATATATATATATATATATATATTTTTTTTTTTTCTTATCAGAAAAAAACTTGCATCTTTTCCTTCCTACCTTTGTACATATGCTACCTAAAAAGCAAACAAACAAAAAGTCAGTCTTTCTGAAAAGAAAGCAGAACAGAAGGAATGGGGACAAGCATAAGACTACAGGATGAACATGCAGAAAAATTCTACAGAAAGAATGGATCTTTTTTCCCTCAGGCTTTCTTACCTCCTATTTCTTTTCTTGCCCTACCAAAATAAACTGGGTTACACCAATACTATGAGATCCTACCAGGAAACTTCATATGATGGTACCATGCACAAGAAGAGATTTCCTTACTCAGAAGGTAAAAGAGACAGAAGAAAAAAAGATGAAAAAAGGAAAGGTGGTGGAAAGTTGGGTATTCAGAGTCCCCTGAATAAAGCTCAAATAATCCAGTGGAATTTAGGAAAAAGGGTAGACTCACATGCAAGCAATTTTTTAAAGTCACACATGCCCATAGAAAAAGTAAGTATGCTACAAACATGTTTATTTAGATCTTGGGAAAGAAACTACAACCAAGTACCTGAAAACCCACTGTAAAACATTTGGGAGGTTACTGAATGAAGAACTCAATATTTCTTTGTGATTTAGTCTGTCTTACAACTGTATATTAAAATAGAGTTAATAAGAAAGTTGAAGCAGAATGGTAGTTGCATTAAGTATTAGATTTATGCAAAGACCTTTAAAACAAACAAAATTAATGATATTTTTATAAAACAACAGCTAATTAATTTTGGTCTGAAAGAATCATTACTAAATTCTATTTGAGCTTATTCAAGTTTACTTGATGATTTCTAGAAAAAGATAATTCATGATATTAACAAGAGACAGATCCCCGTTTCCCAAGAACTGTTGGGACACATCAGTGAGTCATCTATGGAGTAAACAAGAGACTCAAGAAAAGAAAAGTGACTTCACAACCATAAGTATATATTAAAGTTACAGAGAGGTTTTAAATTGAAACTTATGAAGAAGTTTTTTTTTAATTGTGTGTCATGCCAGGAAGTAAACATAATGGACAGTAGTAAAAAGAAATTAAAAATGTTAGCCTAGGTTGCAAATATCTTACAAATTCAAAGGTAGACTGGAGGATTTTCTTGATTGTTGTCTTTGTGTTTCTCATTTTAGCTACATGGTATCTTTGCATTTTCAGAAAATTGCCAGTAGCATTACCTATCATTTTAATTTAGCCAAAGTAAAATTACCTGAGTTATTTAAGTCTTAGCAAAATAGAGTAATATTTTAACATCAAAAATGTTTTCTTTTTATTAGGTTACCTTTTTGTAAAAGTAATACACATGTAGGAGTAGAAATTTCTCTGAACAATGATAAATCTAGACAAAATTACTTTGAATTTTCATAATTTCATATTTCAATTTTGAAATAGTGGGGAAATTGTTTTTAAAAAACCCCACGTCCCCAATTGTCAAGTGTTTTATCACATTTGTTTATTACTTTTCTCACATTTGGTAATGGTCTTTCCTTGTCAAGTCTACCCTCTGGTATAATGTTCTAAAATTTCTAAATGCTCCAGTGTATACTGTAAACACAAGGCCACTCACACACTTCCCAATTATTAAATGAAATGGATTAAAACCCATATTGACAACCCAATCCACTGCCCTCAAGCCAATTTCAACGTATAAAGACTCCACCGGACAGAGTAGAAGTATCAGAGCAGCTGAAGCAAGAACCAAACTTCCAGATTTTAGTTCAGTTTCTACATTGAATTGTAAACTGAAACCTTTGATCCTTGATCACTATCAGCAAGTACTTCAAAAGCTCACTTTCAGCTAGAGAGTTTGCGCAGTCTGCATGGTGTAGTTGTTAACAAGCTTCCCTCCAGTCCTGATGTTGAATACTTCCTACAATCCAGCTTCTCTGATTATTTGCTTAGCAGGTAGATTGAATGAGTATAGTGAGAGGACACAATGCTGAGGCACACCTATCCTGATTTTAAGCCATTCAGTATTCCCTTGTTCTCTTTGTACAAATTCACACGTGCAAGTTCTGTGTTCTTGTACAGGTTCATAATCTGTGCTTGTCTGTAATATCTGCTGAAATCAGTTCACTTCAGGTGACTCTGCTGGCATTTTAAAATACCAATGACAAATTCTAGAATCACAGCAAGCCAGGAGTCACCACCACTTGACAAAATGACAGACATTGGTGGCCAATGGAAGCAGCTGTCTAAAATCAAGTGACATATTGAACTTGGAAGTATGTTAAAACGGAACTCTTTAAAATATAAAAGAGTAAAAAATGTCACTTTTATGACCATTGCAAACCTGACTCAGTCCATGGCAATTTTAGTCTAGTATGCATGAGAAATCTGTCCAAGAAATAAAGAGATCTAAAGAAGAATTAACACCTCTGGCTAATGGTAATGATGAAGAATACTGACTATACAGTCGACTAACACAAGAATGAATGCATTTGTTTTGAAATACGCATATCCACAATTTTCATTACAAGTGAGATGGTCAAAGTTCTCATGTCCTTTAGACGTGTTGTTAAGAGGGAGCGGTCCTTGGAGAAAGATGTCAGGCTTGAGAAATGATGAGCACAAAGATGAAGCCCCTGAACACAACAGTTGCACAATGTCCATCTCCACAGACTGAAACTAAGCAGTAATTTGGGGAATGGTATAGGTCCAGGCTTTGTTTAATTCTGCTTTATACCAGGTCTCTCTGAGTCAGAACCAGTTATATGGGACTGAACTACAACATATACCTGTGTATTGTACATACCTATGATAGCTTTGGTGAATTATCTAATGTGGATCTTCTAGTCAAAGTCTTTGTAGCTCACATCAAATAACCCTTTTCTGCAAAATCCCATTTAGGAAAATGAAGAAAGACACAGGACTCATTTGTGTGTCAATGTTATTGATTGGATTGCCATTTGGCTGAATATAAAATTAGCTCTCTGAGAGGCAGGAAGATTTCAAAACCAAGAGCCAAGAATGATGTAATTCCTCAAGACCCCTAGATAAACCCTTTTTACCTGAAGAGAGCTGTAACACTAGAGGAGCAGTAGAAGTGTGAAATGGAGCTATGGATGTTCCAGTCCACAGATCAAGTAAAGTTGGGTGTTTGGGGAAAGAGACTGGTTTGTGGGATAGGGCACCTCAAGGCAGTCGAGCCTACTGATCCACAGTGGTGGAACTAAGTGTCTTTAGACTAAGGTGCACACTGAGATGACGTGCCCTTTGGAAAGGAGCTTTGTAGCATGTACCGAATGAACACCAGTGTCTCTAGCATTTCCTAACTTCACTGGAACCTATTAATTTCCTTAATAAACTCTTTCCTGCATAAGCTCTATGTGAACACTGCAATGTATTGTCAAACAATAGCTGGAAAATTAGGGTGTGCTGTGAGTGACAGGGCACTAAAGAAGATATCATAAAGAAAAATGTGAATATGGATCCACCACATATGGATGATGAATACTATCCACTGTGCCTATCAAATTGCTGCAGTACAGACAATAGTATATATTTAGATGAACAAGGTAAAGGTCCTGGTGCATTTTAAGGTAAATATGGAAGGTTACATTAACTATATTTGAGTCATTGCTCTGTGTTAAGAGTGTCTGAAACTTGAGCATTATAAAACTGTATGTACTTAGTTATTTGTCTTATAATTTGTTGTTTGTATTATCTGCTAAGTATAAAATCCATGAAAGCGGGAACTTTGGTTTGGTAATTCACTACCTATCATGGGCTGTCTGGCTCAGTATCCAGTACATGGATATATAAATAAATAAATAATATTGGTTGAATTCTACATTGAGGGAGAGATATATGCCAAGGTATATGGAGGTTTCCAAGGAAATCCTGGATGGAAAATGCTGAAAGGAAATAAGGTAATGTAAGCCAATAGGCAAAACCTTCCTCTGAAACTGATACTCTGAATTTGGACTCCAAGTCTGATAAACTGTGAGAGAATAAATTGTTTCGTAAAGGCATCCACTTGTGATATTTGTGTTGCAGCAACACGTAAAAGTAAGGCAGCCACTAACCCAAAGTTTGTTGTTTTGAACTAACCAACTGCTCATGGCATAAATAGATAGCAGTCTGCTTACATAATTATGGAAAACTATCAAACTTGGAGATCCTCTGAAGCAATTCTATTCAGTCTTATAGGACCATAATAAATCAAAGTGAACTCAATGGCAATAGTTTTTGTTTTTTGTCTGTTTTTTTTGATGATGAAGATTTTTAAAAAGAAAGAAAATAGCAAGTATTGGGAGGGTGTAGAACAATTGGAACCTCCACCCGTTGCTTATCATGCAAAATGGTACATCATTGTGAAAAACTGTCAGGGAAGTCCTCAATAATATAGACAGGTAGAGTCTCCATATGACCCAACAATTACACTCTTAGGTACATGTCCAGAGATATAGTAAGAAGGGCACCATAAAATATCTGCACATTTATATTCAACACCGCACTATTCACAAGAGCAAAAGGATGGAAACAATCTAAGTTCCAGAAAGTAAGTGAAAAGGTAACTAAAATGTGATAGATATGGGGGTACTTCCCCCAAAGCGGAATTGCACTGAGCAGGGCAAAGCTTTCATATTATGCAATTTTCCCACAAGGCCAACATCAAGCAACTAGTTCTGGTTGCTTGGTATTGTCTCCTGGGAAGGTTCTCTCTGCTCACAGTGAATTTATTTTTTCTTGAAAGGAGTTTCCCTTGAATCTCATTTTATTGTTTTGCTTTGTTTATTTGAAGGGTGATTTAAGACAACAGCAAGCAGCTGTGAAATTCTGTTTCCTGCTTAGGAAAAAAATGCTTCAGAAACAGTTGTGATGTTGAACACAGCTTACAAGGACAGAGCTATGGGAAAAACTCAAGTGTACAAGTAGTATTCTCATTTCAGAAAAGGTGAAATGTCAACTGATGCCAAAACTCATTCTGGACTTCTATCGTCTTCCCGAATGGACAAAACTGTTGACTTGTGATGCTTTTAGAGTTTGTTCAACAAGGTCAGACTGTTAACCAAGACTTCTATTTAGAGGTACTGAAAAGGTTGCATAGCAGTATGCGACAAAAAAAGACCTGATGTGTGGTAGATGGAGACTGGTTTTGCCATAACAGAATGTACCTGCTCACACAGCCATCTCAGTGTGCCAGTTTTATTTTTTTTTTTTGGCAAAAAGCCCACTATGCCTCTATTTCCCCACATACCTTGCTCAATGACCTCAATTTGTGCTACTTATTTTGTTTCTGAGAATGAAGAGAGACATGAAAGGACAGTTATTTGATGACTTACAAGAGGCCCTGTCATACTCCCCTGTCTGGCAGGGGAGGTACCATGACCATGAAGGTGGTCTTTCCAGAGCATGGCTTATTATCCATTGCACTCCGGATGTACAGACCCCTGCGATTTCCCCAAAAGTGGGACACTGGACTGCATAATTTGGGTATTGGGGAACTACATTCACACTCTCTGGTACATTCTAAAGAAAAAGAAAAAAGAGGTCCCCTCAAAACAGGAGAGGTAGTATTGTGAGCCATCCAAGCAGATGAAATTGAAAAGTATTTCCAAGAACTGAATTGCCGATTTGACAAATGTATTAAATGTAATGGAGATTACTTTGAAGGTGATAATGTTCTGTAAAAAAATTAGATAGTTTTGAAAAAAATTCATTTTTAGGGGGTATTCCCCGTTGTGTGATATATGTAGTAAGTACACGGTAATTCTGGGCCAACATTCATTGACACCCTCAAGGCAAGCCATTCGAGCTAAAGTTCAACACCTGCCATTTCTAGGCAGGTGGGCATGGAAATCATATTCCTCTGCTCCATCTCCCCATAGGGAGTTTCAGCCTTGAGGTTGAGGTAATGTCCAGTGCCCATAGTGGAGCTTCCCATTGAGCTCTTCTGGCATGGCCTCTGGAGGATGCCGTGCACCCTGAAAGAACAGAGTCTACAGTTCCAATAAAGCAGACACTGGGTCATCACGAGCTACACAGAAACAAGGTAAGAAGTGGTCAATTAGGAACCCAGTCCTAGGTACATTCTCTTCTTGGTTTCTGCATAAGTATCTGTGCCCCAAACCCCGCTCCAATTTGGAGTTTGTTCCTCCCTGCTTACCTGCCAATAGAAATATAACAGCTATCTCAGAGAAACTGTCCCCTTGCCCCTTATGTTGACTTGAATTCCAGGATGGTTTTCTTATCACTCTGGTGGGAGTGTGTTGGATGTGGTGACCTTGAAACAACTTATATGGTAGCAACTGAATAATCTCCTTCTCCTCAAATATTGAAAAACGGACCTCAGATGAGGTGGGGTTTCCTCTGTTTTTTGTTTAAAATACTGTTATCAGGGATTGTAACATTTCATATCACAATCCATATATTCCTCCAATGTGTCAAGCTTATTTCCATATATGCTACCATCATCATTTTCAACACATTCTTTTCCCACTTGAGCCTGATATCAGCTTCCAATTTCCACCCCACCCTCCCATGCCAGCCCTCCCTCATGAACCCTTGATAAGTTATAGATTATTGTTTCCATGTTTCACATTGTCCTCTGCTGCTCTTCACCCACTCTGCCAATTTTCACCCCCCTGGGAGGGAGTCCTTATGATTGATGCCTCTTTTCTCACCCTACCATCTCTGAATCTTCCTGGTATCTCTACTCTCCTTGTTTGTCCTGAAGTTATCTAGCTTGGATTCCCTGTGTTGCCATTCTTATCTGTAGCAGTGGGCATGCTTTGGTCTACTCTGATTTGTAAGGTTGAATTTGGGTCATGATAGTGGGGTGAAGGAAACACCAAAGAGCTAGGGTACAGTTGTGAGATTCATTGGTGCTATACTACACCCTGACTAGCTTTTCTCTTTCCAGTTACACCTCTGTGAGGAAATGTCCCATGTCTACAGATGGACATCAGATCTTCATCCCATGCTCCCACACCCAATTCACCTTGGGTATGGTTTTATTCTGGTACTTAAATGCCTGACACCTGATCCCATTGACATCTCATCATCACCAGGCTGCTGTGCTTCTTTTACCATGTCTGCTTTGTTGCTTCTAAGCTAGATAGCCACTTGTTTTTCTTCAAGTTTTAAGACCCCAGACATTATATCTGGTCTATAGCAGGTCACCATCAGCTTTCTTCAGCACATTTGCTTATGCACCTAATTTGTCTTCAAAGACCATGTCAGGAAAATGAGCATCACAAAGTTTTCTTTTGTTGAGAGAGTACTTGAGTCAAAGCTCAACGTCCAACTGCAATCTTAATTCTTAACATGAGTACATAATTCTACCTCCCTCTCATCGTCTATATATTTACATGTGTGCATGCCTGTATTTAGGCCTATATAAATATTCTTTGTCTCCTGGTGCTTTCCTCTATTTCCTTTTTATCTCCCTCTTGTCCTACCATCATATTCGACCATCATTCAGGATTAGTAATTCCTTGCTGCTACATTGCCCTTGCTTGAGCACTACTAGGTATCCTATGGCTTTCCTTCCATTGATTTTAGTACATTTGTTGCTCTCTTGTCTCTGGATTGGTCCCCACCCTTTGATTCCTTTATGTACAATTAAAAAGGTTTTTTATATATCTCCTGAATGCTTGACAGACTCTCTACCTTGTTGCATAGGGAACTGAATTTGAAGAATACATGCCTTGGGAATAGTGATTTCCCTACATCTTGGTGTTTATTTTATAATAGTGACTCATACAATATTTGTGCTTTTGCAATTGACTAATTTCACTCAGTATCATGTTTTCCAGGTACCTTGATGTCATGAGTTCACTTGATTTCTTGATTCTTGCGCCCATCGGTGTTTGCTCTGAATACAAATAAAATTGAAATCAACCATTTTAATCTATTCTCTGTTTATGTTGCTTATGAGCCCTGCTGTGAGAGAATTTTAAAAAATATTTGTGATGTAACCTACTGAAGGTCTTAGTCTTTGATCATCATCATTAAGTGCATCAAGTATTTTTTGCTTCCAGCAAGCAAGGCTGTGTCATCTGTATATGGCAGGTGGTTGATGGGTTCTCCATTAACCACCTTCCTCCAGTTCTAATGCGGTATTGCTCTTCACCATATTGTCCAGCTTCTTGAATTAGTCACTCAGGATTCAGATTAAGTATCTATAGTGAAAGGGTAAATACGGAATGCCAACCTTTCCTGATCTTAACCCTGCCTCACTACCTTGTTCTGTTCAAACAACTCTGGTGCAGAGGTCAATAGCTACTGCATTTTTCGGATCATAAGATAGATGCATTTGACCATAAGACACACCCAGCTTTTAGAGCAGGAAAACAAGAAAAAATATTCTGAACCCAATCATACCAATATGCTAAAGTATTCTGCGGTACCACACCTATGGATCATAAGACACACCCTAATTTTCCCCCACATTGGGGGGAGAGGGAAAGTGAGTCTTATGGTCCAAAATATGGCATGTCTCTGTCTATGTACAGGTTCTGCATGAACATAATGATGTGTCATGTAATTACCTTTCTTCAAAATATTTTATAGCTTGTGTGATACACTGAGTCAGTGCCTTTGCATCATCAACAAAAATATCATCATCCTGTGTACAGGTGCATACATATGAATGTATACATGAGCACATGTATACTTACACACAGATACATAAAATATAACTTTAGTGGTGTAATAAGTTACGTGTTTGGCTGTTGATTGCAAACCACAATATCAGCAGTTAGAAAACACCAGTCACTTGACAGGAGAAAGACAAAGCTTTCTAGTGCGATAAAAATTTACATTCTAAAAAATCCACAAGGGCAGATTTCCTCTGTACTATATGGTGGCTATCAGTTGGAACTCACTCATTGGAATGACTTTAGTTATATCGGTATAGGGATGCATACATGTTTCTGCATCTAGGTGACTCTAATCACCTGTGTTCATATGAACTTATATAATAAGCACTTAGTAGGCATGGGTATAGTTATAGATACTGTCTTTGACATCACCAAACACCTCATGGGATCATATTTCTGACTTTGAAGAATTAGATCTGTAGTTTCATGAGACACATCAATCTACTAGCACAGTCTATAGGACAAGAAGGTATGGTTAATGCCTTAGTTTGGTGAGTAGCTTCAAAGACATCAAGCAGTACCTGAGATACAACTGGTGCTCTTTATTCAGCTGGGGCAAAAAACAAATAAGAAAACAAAAACTCAAAGGAGAACATAGTCCACATGGTCCACAGTCTCTTCTATCCCGTGACCAGATCTAGACTGGACCTGGATGCAATTTCTGACCTTTCTAATCAGGGACATGGTTTACAGAAAGTAATAGAAAAGGAGAACAATGTGGAACACAGCCCCAAATTACTGAAAAATTACCACCAATATAACCAGAACAACAAAACAGATTGTTTAGACTGAAACTCAAGAACTCCCTGAGATTATTGCCCTAGCATAACTTTAAATCAAATTTGAATCATGCCTAATTCCTGAGATCACCTTATAACAAATAAACAAATTTACTGAAATAATAATTAATAGAATTAGAATTACTATACACTATCCAAAAAACACTTGTAGGACACAAAGTGGTTAAAGTTTATTTCTCAAAATAAAGCAGAAGCAAGGGGTTACTCTAGGATAGAGTCCTCATGATTCAAATAGTTATGGTAAAGTGTAGTGAATATGAAGCAAAACAAAATACAGTGGAACGGAACCCCCCAAGTGCAGAAAACACATTTTGAAACTCCTTTATGACAGGCCTCATTTCCTATGTGAATAAACAATGGCATTAATGACACAAAGGGAAAATTTGAGGGAAATATCTTCAATTATCCTTACCACTTTATTTACCATATATGTTTTACTTAATTAGTCATGTTAGACTTGTGAATGCTCATTTGCATAACTAAGATTGTTTAATACATGAAAGCCAAGATAGATAATCCATCAGATGCCGTGAAAGGGTTCATGGTTCTTGGAAGGTATGGAAAGAGAAGTGGGGGGTAGGGGACAGTGGTAGCTACCATTGATTACTGTCTAATCCTACTGGAGGGGAACCAACAACAGAATTGTATGTGAATTGCTATATTGGGTGGTGTAAGATATGGCAACAAAATAGTAGTAAGGGTACTTTGGGGTTAGGGTGAAGGGAGAAAGAAGATAAAGGGATGCTTAAATCAAAGAATTTAAGAAAAAAATTAAACTGATTCGGAGTGCAATTGTAAAATATTGCTTCATGTGATTGAACTGTGGAATTTACAATACTTATAAGAGCTCCCAATAAATGATTAAGAACAGAACTTTAAAAAATAAATTTAGTAATGAATTCCTATTTCTTTTAAATGTACAATGGATCAGAATTTATCCCTTCCTATAAAGATTATCTTCATTATATAGTTTGACCTTAATTATTTTTCTACTTTGATTAATAATCAGTAATTTTTCTGAAGAAAATATGACTTAGCAACATTTTTGGAGAGCTTGCATCAGAAAATGATAAGCCCCAAAGCATACTGTATACAATATATGATTAAAAATTATTATAGAGCTAAATGGCAAATAATATAAAACTCAGAAATTTAAAAATTGACACAGACTCATACATTATTTAAAGAAGGATCCTAACTAAATGCACTTATTGCAAAAAGAAAAATGTTACATCATCATTCAGTGTCGAGGAAACCTTACACCAAAAATTAATATTAAAAAATGATACAGCTCAAAGATATACTCTTACAATACAGTTTCTTTATTACAGGAGAAATTGAGTGCTGGTGCAGGAAAAGAAGGTATTTCCTTCTGTTGTACACACGGCTGCTCTGAGTGGGATTCAAGTCAATGGCACCTAACCACACAGCAGCATTTCACTGACTTGATTGTATCTTGTAATATTCTTTTAAAATATAGTATGCGAGCCTCTGCAGGTTGACTCATAATGTCCCATTGTGTGAGCGATCAATAAATATCTGATTTTTATTTTTAAAAATATAGTGGCAACTTTGCGATAGAAGAAAGAAGATGAAAGAATGAATTATTATGATTTTTTTCTAAAAAATAAGGAGAGGATTGTATTAGTCCAGGTGGACTAGAGAAACAAATTGGTAAACATGCATATGGATATAAGGGAAAGGTTTACATACAAGAGACATGGAGCATAGAGAAAGCATCCCAACCCAGTCCAGTCCAAAGTCCTAAGTCCTATATTAGCCCATATGTCCGATACCAGTTTATAAAGTCTCCTGACTTATGAAGCACGTGCAATGACACCAGGACAATCACAGGCCAGTGGGTACAAAGTCTTATGTGTCTGGTTGCAGTAGAAGCATCTCAGCGCTTGCAGGAGTCTCCCCATGGCCTCCCGAGGATCTCAGCACAGGCGGGGGTCTCCATGTGTCTTCTCTAGTCCCAGAGGTTTGGTTCCACCAGGGCAAGTCCAGGCGGCCTCTTCTCTGGCTCCTCCATTCTCCAAGAATAAGGATCGTCCAGAATGCTGTCATATCATCTTGTCAGTAGTTCATCATCTCTATTGTCAAACCTCTCTACTCCAAGTGGAAAATACCATGAGACTTCCCAGAAATCTCAGGAGAAAGCCATGCCCATACAGAGGCCTCATTGGCTATCTTCAGATTGAGAAACTAGACTCCACTCCTAGATTCCCAATCATGAAACTGACACAAAAGTACACGAGTGCCACAAGGATATTGCATAAATAAATGAAGCTTTCCTGATAAAATAATTTCTAATATTTGGTAAATGTTCCAGCATTTTTGGTGAGAAATGTAGTTCAAAATTAAAAAAGAGGGCTGAGCCCCGATGGCGTAGTGGTTATGCGCGGGACTGCGGCCCACTGGGATGGAGGTTCAATTCCAGCAGTGAGGCTGGGCCTCCTACTCCCACCACCAGAGAGCAGTGATGCCCAAAAAACAAGAAACAAACAAACAAAAAAAATTAAAGAAGAAAGGATAGGTAGCATTTTCATTAGTTATTCCCTTAATAACTAGTTGATGTTTTATTATATTTAGCTATGTTTCACGTTAAGAATATGGTTTATGCTATGTGTTGGCAAAGTTAGAAAGTTTTGTTTATCATGTGAAAGTTCAGTGGTGATTTCATTATGAGAATCTAGGATTTGAATTTTTCCAGTTGCAAGATCATCTTGGTCCATTGTGTGCTGGGAAGTAGGATTTCTGTTCAGATGCTCAAAGATTGAACTTCAATTGAAATGCATGCTACCATATTTCTTATGGCTGTCTAAATACCTTTCAAAAATGAGGAGCTAGTCATGTCCTTTCCAAATTACATAAACTGTATTAAACCTAAGGCACACAAGCATGTGTACACACATGTGTAAAGTAAAACAGAAAATTTAAATAAGATAAATGGATTGTATGAGTGCAAATAGCACAGTTGTGATTTACTGCCGTTTTAATAGGTTACTGCTTGCAAAATTTCGGAAAATTCATAGGGATTCCCATGAATTATTTCCCATAGTTTCACTTTTATCTATAAATACATTAATTAAAATTTCATGGAAAAAATCATTAAAATCTGAAGCATTAAAAAGAGAGGGGGGAGATCTTAAAGAATGGTAGAAACACAGTTGGAAGTATCCAACATTGCTACATGATTATATGCCATGGAACCATCAATCTTACAGTAACATGGGCTGTAATGAAAAGATAAAAAAGCCAACAACATTCTTTGGCAGAAAGTCCTTGAAATTTGGTGAATGTCTCCTTCAGTAGTTAAGTCTGACTAAAATAAATTTATAGGCTTAGCTGAATTCAAATTAATTTTGTGTTAATAGAAAAAGATATAGGGTAAAGGGAGGACTACAGAGGTTGGGTCTGTGAACAGTAAAATAATCTTACAGGACTCTGTGACATGGAGAGGTGTCCTGATGACACACGGATTAATCACTCAGCTTTTGGCTGGAAGAATAGTAGTAAAAAACCATCAGATATGGCAGCATGTTTCTGTAGAGATTATCCAGTACCAACCATATAGTGCAGAACAGAAAAAGCACAGGCACTTTGTAAGGGGGCATCCATAAAGGAAGAAGACAATGCCACACCTTTCTCTGACAAAGTGGATTTGACCTGACAATCTTTAGGTTAGGAAACTAGTTCTTAACTTTAGCACCACATGCTCTATCTGTAAAGTCTCGGGAACCCTATGAGACCCTTATACTCTGTCTTAGAGGGTAACTGGGAATTAGAATTGACAGCACCAGGTGCCAGGGTGTGTGTGTGGTAGCAGACGATTAAATAGTAAGTAAACGGACCACAGCCTACCCTGAATGCTCAATAAAATAAATACACAAAGATGACGTAGGTGAGTAGTTTTCAATAAGCAAAGGAGCTGGTTGCCGAGGCTGGGACAGTACGAGCAAAACAGAAAAAGTCTGAGTGACATGTGAAATGATGATCTAAATTGAAATAATTCAGTAGACTCTGAAGCCAGGAGCCTGAGATGACAAAGAAAATGAACTTCTTGATGTGCAGTTTTATTTTGGATTTAAGAAATACAGTTATGTCAGCTGACATTTTGTTTAAATGAGTATAAGAATAAGAAGATAAAATGATTCTGAATTTTTATATATCCTACATCTTTAACAAAATTAAAAGATAGATGAAAAATCTACCATATTTGGTAGAATGATTGTTATTTAATTCTCTTGATAACTATTTACAAATAATAAAAGCTAAATAATGCAACTGAAAAATTGAGGACAGGGTATGAGAAAACAATTCATGAAAGAAAAATTGCAAATGGATAATAAATATTTGAAGAATGTTCATCTCGGTAGTAATAAAAATGTAAATTAGCACTATGGGATCTCATGATTACCCATTTGATAAAGATTCAAATAGGATAGTACACCGTGCTAGACTGAGAAGACAGCTGTCTTCTCTATGTTGAAATGGGAAATAATAAGCATCTCAAAGATGCAGAGTAACGTCTATATGGCTTTCATATTTAAAAGCAGGGGAATCTGGGATTCTCAAGTATGCTGGGTCTCAAGTATGAATATTTTTTATCTCCTCACTAATTTTAATTTGATTAACTAATATATAAATAGCTTTAAAATATCCATTGATAAATGACTTCTATTTCTTAATACTATGTTGAAGATAGTCATACAATACACAAAACTTTATATATAATAATGTTCATTGATATTATAATGATACAAATAGGAAGTCAAGGTCGGGAATTATGATGAATATTAAATTAATTCATATACAGATGATATCACATAAGAAAATGTTCATCATACTCTTGCATTAAATACAAAACTACATATAAAGCATGATTAAAAATCTGTGAATCAATGCATGAAGGTTCTTTATACTAGTAGGAAAAATATTGACTGACATTGCATTAAAATTTAATATTAATTTGATATATGGTGAACATGTATGAATCTAATTTTTCCATTATTATCTACTGTAGAACATTTTCCAACTCATTATAAAGGGAGGAAAGAGAAGGAAGCAAAGAATAATCCATCTGTTCTGTACTATTTAAAAGACTGTTTCACTGAAGCAAAAATTTTAACTCCTTAAGTCTCTCAAAGCCTCATGTCAGATTTTCCTCTTTTCATTATATGTATGATTCTACATTCTAGCTCCAGAGTAGTTTTATCAAGGTATATTCATCTGCTTCAATTGTGTTTACATTTATAAAGAAGAATATATTTTTGTCCAATAAGAAGTACTTAATATATTTTCTTACTGATAAACATGGTTGCATGTCATAGTATATACAGTGCTATTCCTGATGCAGTTCTGAAAATTTTTGTTTAAATAGAATTTTTTGCCTAAATTGGCAACCATTATTTTTATTCTTATTTGCTAGCAAAATATCATTGTAAACAACAGATTTATGTCTAATGGAAATTTTGAATTATTTCTTATCAATATGTTTATCTATTTTTGGAAAATAATCATGTTAGAAGTATTTTAATCAGTAGTTAACTAGTTAAAAGTCAAGCAGAGTCTAAAGATGCCACCAATGAAACTAAGCGTGTGACTTCATTCACACACACCCCCTAAAATCAGGTTTTAATCTCACCTGAATCCCTATCAGTAGTAGAGTAGAAATCATCCTCCCATATAGGATTATTACTACAAATATAGAAGCCAGAATTATATTATATCACTTAAAGAATTATGGCCAATTACATTATGTTCTTTAGTGTTGATGTTCATTCTGACACACAGCCATCGTGTGCATCACAGAGCGAAACACTATGGGATCCTGAACCACCCTCACAATTGTTCCTGTATTTGAACTGATTGTTTTGCCCACTATAAAGCCACAATATTATATTTCATTAATATGACATTTTACTTAATGAAAAAATGTATGCTTGAAGATAAAAGAGCAACCATCTAGCTGCAAAGTAGCAAACCCCACATGGAGGAAGCACACTAGCCTGTGTGATTACAAAGTGTCGATAGGATAAAGTACTAGGCTACAACCAACACAGAATCACATCCTTGTGAATGAGGGGGAACATGGAGTGGAGACTCAAAGCCCATCTGGACATCCTCTTACAGAAGTGTCACGGGGAGGTTCAAATAGCCAGTCAGAGTGCAGTATAACACCCATGAAACATATACTTTTCTTCTAGTTCTTTAATGCTTCCTCCCCCCACTCTCATGATCCCAAAGCTAAGTTACAAATCTGGCTAGACCAGAGAATGTACGCTGGTACAGATAGGAACTAGAAACAGGGAATCCAGGCAAGATGAGCACTTCAGGACCAGGGTTGAGTGGCGATAGTAGGAGAGTGGTGGCAAAGTGGGGTCGAATAGAAGAACTAATAACAAGAATCTGCATATAACCTCCTCCTTGGGGGATGGATGACAAAAAAATAAGTGAAGGGAGATGTCGGACTGTGTAAGGCATGACAGAATAATAATAATTTATAAATAGTCAAGGGTTCGTGAGGGAGAGAGGGAGGAGCAAAAAATGAAGAAATGACACCAAGAGCAAGTAGAAAGAAAATGTTTTGAGAATGATGATGGCAATAAATGTACAAATGTGCTTGTCACAATTGATGTATGTATAGATTGTGGTATGAGTTGTATGCATCTCCCAAAAATTGATTTTAAAAAGAAATATATCTAGTTAAGTTATCTTAATGAAATACTTTATCATTTTCATTGCAGCTTAGGATGATGCCATAGATAAAAAGGATGAATGGGTGGTAAGGTTAGACACCATAGGTGGATCTCTGTAGTGACAGAAATCACACTTCTTTGGAACTTTTCTTAGGCCATGTGAGCAATCAGTCCCTAGAACACGATGTAGGCAAAAAGTTTTCCCAGCACAATTACAAATAAATGATGTCAAGCCTTCTTTGATGATAGTATGATTCGTATCCCTTATAAATGGCTGTTGGTTGCTAGAGAAATGACACTTGAAAAACCACGTAATTCATGTATCAGAAGGCCCAACAATTTATCATGATATTGGAGTGATGGTCCCACAATGGGTTAAGTGCTCTCCCATTTACGAAAAGGTTTGCCCTGTGAATCTGACAGCTACTCCCAGCGAGAAAGATATGGCAACTTGCAGATTGACGCTATCCCATAGAGGTACTGTGAGTTTGAATTGATTCAATGACAGTGGACTTTGGTTTGGGTTGATTTCTAAATTAAAACCATATTTACTTACTTTAGTGAATTCTAACTCATAGTGATCCTGTCAAGCAGAATGGAATATTTTCTAGAATGTCTGAGACTGCCAATTGTTGTAGATGAAGATTGTCTCATCTTTCTTCTGCACAGGACTGTGTGGGATGGAACCAGTGGTGGGATTCAAATAACTTAAAACAGGTTTGCTACCCTAATTTCTATTATAAGTAAGAAAAATATACACTAAAGGATAGTATATTATTTCTTACAGCCAATACTTAAGAAGAATAAAAGAAGTAGACACAGATTATAAACCAGTTTCAAAATAATGAAAAATATTAAATAATACCTGACAAAAAGTGATAAAACTGTTATTTAAGGTATTTTCATATTGCTTCTGGATTCAGATCCTCACAATATTCTTCACTTTTATCCAAGCATGATCGGCCATTTGATATATCTATAATCATCTTATAATTGAAGTAGCAAGATTCTATTCCTTTAGAAACACATATAATTAGACAATAGTGTATTTGATAAATTAGAAACAAGTTGATGACTTCTCTTCTCTGAACATAAGATGTTCATATTTGAAAAAAACCTCTGCTTTTCTGCTGAACTAACATTGATTGGACTGACAGTATTTTTAGCTCTTTGAACATTTTCAGGAACTGCAAAATTGACTCTTAATGTCTTGAGTGAATTAGGAAATTTGTATAGGAATCTAGGATGCAACATAAATTTGAAACAAATGACAGTGTGCCACCCTCTGGCTTGCTTTCTCTTTACGTGCAATGTTTTTTACAGAGGTAGCAAAACTAAGGGAATGAAACTAGTATTTCATAAAATGTGTAGTGAGATTATGAAATGAATAAATAATATTGCAGCCTAGTTCTAATTTTTTATACCAACAGACAGAATCAATATTACACTGGACACTTAGAATATGCTCTTGTGCAGATGTATGCCGACATAAAGTAAGGAATGTAAATTTGTGATTTCCATTTGGGGCAGCTGTCCAGCCACTGAATTTTGCCACTGGTTGCGGCCTTGGGCTTTCTGGTGAGCAGTACAGCTGTCCTACATGTGCTCCTTATTTACATATTAAGTGTTTCAAATCAATTTCATCTATCCTAATTCAATGACTGTAAGCAAATTTGCAAGTCTGGCCTTCAACCTTGGCCAGATAACTACATTTAAATTGGATTGAAGGTTGTGAATGTGAGAAAATTCATTTTAATAATTTGTCTTTCTTATCCACATATATTATTCTAAATTCTATGCAAGACAAATTATTAAAAATATTTCACCAAAATATTTTCAGTCTCATAAAGCTCTATAAGTTGGTATGAACCTTCGGCAGTGACATGGTGGGTGAAACCCAAATATATGAAGGTGTTACCCCCCAGAAAGACGATGTTCTTTTTTCTTTAATGTGATGGAGATAGTGCATTTGGAGTTCATTCCACTGGTTAAAGTGTTCATCCAGCTCTTCATTCAGAGGTTGTGAAAAGATTGCAAAAGGTGTGACACAAAAGGTCCGACGCATGCCTCGTTTGCCCCATGCAGCTTACACACCTGGTCTCACAATGGGCTCCTTCTTTTTGTTTCCATGGATGAAGAGGGACACGAAAGACAGCAATTTGAAAATGTAGAAGAGGTGAGACATAAAGGAGCAGGTCAACGATGCAAACGGATGAGCTTGAAAAAATATTTCCAAGAACAGAATCACAGATTTGACAAATGTACTAAGTGCACTGGAGAGTACATTCAAAGTGGTAAGGTTGTTTGTAGAAGAATTTAAATGCATAGCTTTGAAAAAATCCAGTTTATATAAAGAGAACATTTCATTTGCTTCTAATGCACTCACTTGCATTTTACCTATAAAATATGATAAAAATAACAAGTACAGAGTGCAATTTTCTGTTTCCATTTCATTTCAATGAAATGTGGTTATTTGAATCTCTAATCTCACATCGCTACCATTTTGGGACAGAATAGATAGTATGATTCTCTCTGTGTGTATATATGTATGTTTGGTTATATAAGTATTATGGTTATGGGAATGTAGAATAGCTTCATTTTAGAGTAATTAATATGAAAATAAATTGAAATGGAGTAAAGTAGTTTAATAATTTATGTTTCTTATATCACAGGAAAATCACGTTAGAAATAAGCTTTGACAGAAAATGTGTATATATTTATATATGTATACATACACACATATAAATATATGTAAAATAAAGCTATAATGAATTCACATAACATAATTCTTTAAAGCTTACAGCTAAGTTATATGAGTATTGGCTTAAGAGAAAGAACATCAACTGAGAAGTAACATTAAGGAGAACAAAACAATTTATTGATATTATCAGTTTGAGATAGTAAATTCAGTTTTTTCAGATGTTTCAGGATTAAACAGAATTAAAAGTAAAATAAAGTAATATATGGCAAAGTGTCAAGAAAGCATACTCAACACTAGGACCTGTTAATGCTTTAATCTTTGGGTTTTTTAAAAATTCTAAAATAATATTAATAAAATAAATGAAAATTATATATTATCTATGTGGTCTTAGTTACTATCTCTTTGTGAAGGAAAAATATTATATCATTAAAAGTTCCCAGCTCACTGTAACAAACATCCATGGGTCAGATGCTAGCAGCAGTATCTCAGACTCAACCAGGTGTGACAGATGCAGCGGAGCATTCCAGGGGGCACAAGGAAGATCACAGGTCTGGGGGTACAGGATCCCATGGATCCCAAAGCCAAAGAAACATAGCAGCATGTTCTCAGCTTCCAGGGTCGGTGGGGAACATGGCCAATTGGCCTCAAAGGTGAGACAAAGGACCCAGTCAAGCAAGTAGTCAAAGCAACAGAAATGGCTCCGCAGTCTCTTATAAAATGGCCATACTCCCAAAGAGACATCACCAGCCTGTGACCTGATTGATCAACTGGACTCCACCAATATCTTTTTACAGGTAACAGGTTGGCAACAAAGCTAACAATCAATGACATTTAAGGTTATCTACAAAATTATGATCTAAGACCTATAAATCTAAAATATGAAACTGAACTTTATAATTGACCTATGTATTCATAATGTAACTAGATAAAAACATGAATTTTATAGCTCTTCTCAGTGTTCTTCAGGGTTGTGCTTCTAAATTTTCTACAACTTAATTTTAACACAACTTTACGGAAGCAATAGAAATCTCTAATGTTTACAATGAAAGATACTAATGAATTTTGGTAGTTTTAGATAGGATGATACATAGGAAAGATATTAAATTTACTTTTGTAAAGCGATGTTACTTAAATTTTATTAATTTCCTAAAGGAAATTCATTCATTGTGCTATGTCTTTTTTGTGTGTGCATATTACTATCTCTGCAGGTCTATCTAGATAAGACAAGCTGGCTGATAAGTCTGGGGAAGAAAATGGTGGGACCAATGTGTCTGGGGGGGGGGGGGAGGTATGGGAGAGAGGAAAGTGGGGGAAAGGAAGTGGTGTTGACCAACCTAAAAACAAGGGAAGAGCAAGTGATCCAAAATCAGTGGCAAGGGTATGAGAGGCCTGACAGGCATTGATCAAGGGGAGGGTAAGCAAGAGAAGTTACTGAAACCTAGAGGAAGCCTGAGTATGACAGTGGGCCAAGAGGGAAGTAAAAGGAAATAGAAGAAAGAAATAGGAGACAAAGGGCATTTATAGAGATCTGACTATAGGCATGTGCATAGGTAAATATATTTATATATGATGATGGGGAAAGAGATTTATATGCATGTATTTATAAGGTCAGTATCAAGGCAGCAGATGGCCCTTGGGCCCCACTCAAGTACTTTTTCAGTGCAATAACACATTGTTCTATTAAATTGGATGCTCACCTTCCTGACATGATTGCTGAAGACAAATGTGTGCACAAGAAAATGTGATGAAGAAAGCTGATGGTGTCTGGCTATCAAAAGACACAGTGTCACAATCAATACATACATCTATTGCATGCAAAGCACATTTTTACATTTGTTGCCATCATTATTCTCAAAATATTTTCTTTCTACTTAAACCATTGGTATCAGCTTTTCACATTTCCTCTCCCTTCTGCTCCCCCATCCAAATTATTATTATTTTGTCATATAGTATATTTCCCAGTGTCTCCCTTCACACACATCGCTGTTGTCTGTACCGCAGGAGGAGGTTACATGTAGATCCTTATAATCAGCTCTCCCTTTCTGCTTCACTTTCTCTCCACCTTCCTGGTCCTGAAGGAATCATCTGTCCTAGATTCCGCATGTATTTCATCGATTTCTGAAGGCTTGTTTACACTTGCGCTTAGTCAAAGTGCTGAGAAGTGATCTGAAGGCTTGCTTATGGCTAATGTTTTCATTGCAGTTTGGACGTCTTCCTTTAGTACCCTTGGTTTTTGCTAATATCTTACCTTTTGAAATGGTTGGATGTTGTCTAGCTTTTTGTGACACAGGTTCTGTGTATTCTAGCTATCTTCTCTGGAATCTTTCAGAATCAGTCAGAGTTTTGCCCATAGAACTTTTCAACATTCCAAATTGCAACTTGAAATTTTTCTTGCGTTCATTTAGCTTAAGATAGGCTGAGTGTGATTTTTCTAACTGGGTCTTTATATAATTCATTCCAGCATTTTACATTGTATTTTTGAACGGCTCTTTGAAATTTTCTATGAAGTTCTTGACTTCATCATTTTCCCATACACTTTGGCTGGTCTATGATTAACAGCTAGTCTCAGAATACCTTTGACATCCATTTTGATCTTTCTTCCACTCTTGCCTTTTTAATGACCTTTTGCCTTCTTTGTGTACGACGTTCTCGTTGTTATGTTACAGCTCACCAGGTCTTCTACCCTTGCTGTTCAGTAATTAAAATCTGCCCTTGAGATAGTCTTGAAAATCAAGGATAGTCAAAGTTGTAATTTGGCTCTTGTTGATTTTTTTTCTTTTTTTTTTTTGGTTCCAATCTGAAATTACATGTGTATTATTGATGATCACTTCAACAGTCACCCTCCAACCTGTTTCTAGCTGCTGATCTTGGACTTCTTTGCTCATGGATGTAGGCTTTGTCATCATTTTCCGCAGGTATAATGAATTTGAGTCCAATGTATGCCATATGCAGAAGTCAATCTGTACACATGCTGTTTTTGTTATTGAAAAAACTGTTCGCAATGAAGCTGTTGGTCTTACAAAATTTGATCATGCAATCTTGTTTCATTATTTTACAAGACTGGATTTTTCAACTATTTCTTCTTTGTTCTCAACTTTTGTATTCCATGCTCCAAGAATAATCAATGCATTTTGACAATAAATCTGATCAATTTAGACTGAAGATAATGGCAGAAATTTTCAATTTTTGCTTTACAAACTTTAATGGATGGTGCATAAATTTAATTAAGAGTTTTTGACTGGGTTTTCTTGTATGTAGCTAGATATTATTTTACCACAGATAGCATTACAGGTCATGATAGTACTTAAAATATCAGTTTTGATTATGGTTGTGTCTGTTACCATTTTCTTTAAACTGTCATTCCTGGCTGCTAATCTTCCAAGTGATCTACTTCTATGATCAAAATGGCCAATTCCAGTTTATTTTAGGATATGAGTGCCTAGAATATCTACCTTTGTGTGTTCCATTTCATTTTTGAAAACTTCCTATTGTCCTTGATTAATACATCCTACATTCCAGATTCTGATTAATAATTGATGAAACAGTTCAAATAAAACAGGGAACTATTGCATGGTTTAAATCAAGAAAGGTATGCATCATGATTTTATACTTTTAAAGGTATGCATCATGATTTGTCATCATACTTTCTCAATGTGTATGCTGAGAAAATAATGAGAGAAACTGCATGTGTTAGTCAGGTTAGACTAGAGAAACAAATCTAGAGATACTCACATGTTTGTAATAGAAAAGTTTATATCAAAGACTACTTGTATATTAAGAAAACATTCCAACTCAGTCCAGATCAATTCCATAACTCAGATATTAGCCCATATGTCCAATACTGGTCTATATTTTTCTCTTCACACTAACATAGCACATGAGATTACATGAATGCTGGAAGATCACAGAGCAGTGGTAGAATGTTTTTTTGGATGCAGTGCCAGTGGAAGCATCTTAGCACTGGCGTGGGTCTCCATGTGGCTCCTCCAGGTCCAGCACTCTGGATCTATCAAGAGTTTTCATGTGTCTTGTCAGCAGGAAGACAAACAGAGTGGGTTTGTGTGTATCTGGACTCCAGTGAGCTATTTATGTCTATGTGTCTCCAAATGAGGTCTTCAAGCTGATTGATAGGCTAGACTCCATCCCTTTTTGAGTTCAGACCAAATTATGTAACTACCACAGTGGATAATATGATTTCAGCATCAGTATTGAAAAAATGTTTATCAACTCCTGCAATATGCAAATGAAAGAACTTTGCTTGTGAAAAGTGAGCAGGACTGGAAGCACTTACTGATGAAGATCAAGTGTTGTAGTGTCCAGTGTGGTTTATAATTGTATGTAAAATACAAACAAACTCCAATTCTCACATCTGAACCAGTAAATAGCATCATGATAAATGGAAAAAAGTTTTATTTTTTAAAGGTTGATGCTTTTAAGGATTTTGTATTGTCTGTATCTACAGTCAGTGCTCACGGAAATGATTGCCAAGATATCAAATGAAAAACTTCATTGGGTAAATCTACTATGCAAGACATTTTTGAAGTGTTGAGGGGCAAAATTATTACTTTGAAAATGATGTGTGCCTGATCCAGACCATGATATTTTCCATCACTTCCTATGAATGTAAAAGTTGGACATTGAATTAAAAAAAACTGAAGAAGAATAAATTTGGATCATGGTGATCATGAATAATATTGAAAGTACTGTAAAGACTTCCAAAAGAAAGACTGCCAAAAGAACAAACAAAACTATATTGGAATAAAAAAGAAACCAGAATGTGTCTAAAAAGCAAGTCTGAATAGATGGTCTCATGTATATTGGGCACATTATCAGGAGGTACAAGTTCTTGAAATGAGACTCTATTTAGTTGAGTCTTTCCCATAGGGCTGTTCTTGTAAGTTGTGTTCAACATCACAACTATTTGTGCAGCATTTTACCTAAGCAGTAAGCAAAATTTCATAGCCAAACCCTCTTCTCTAACATCAGATAAAAATGAGGTTTGAATAAAAATGTTTTTGTGAAGAAATTCATTGTGACCAGTTAGAACCTTCCCAGTGACGCCATTGGATACACTAACCCTGAGTGTATTGTTCAATAGTCATTTTTCTGCCAGGTGCTCCTTCATGTGTGTTTGTGTGTATATCTATACAGAAAAACTAAAGTATTATCCACTATCAATTTTCTTCCTGCTTCATGCCTTTAGATTTTTCACTACAACAGCTACAACAAAAATACAACGAAGCATCTAACAGTATGTATATCCTCCCATTTCTTTTTTTCTTTCAATAAATAAAATGAAGGACTATTGATTATATTGAAAAGTACTTGAGATTGGGTAACATTTAAAAGGTACAAAGTCATCTTCAAAGAAGTTCTTTTAGTAATACAAGTCATAAGTATTCAAAGGATTCTTTCTGTCCATAATTTTCACTGATTTTATTTCTTCCATAGTCAAATTAAAATGCTGATTTTAGAAAATTGTTTACAACCTTTAAAATTCTAAAGGAAACTTTAGAATGCATGAAACTCTATGCATGAAACTCTAACACCTGAAAATTTTCTCTAAATAGAAAATCACACAAAACAGAAACACATACACAGAGAATAAAGATAGAATAAAGCAAAAACCAAATGAGAACAACAAATTTTTAAAAATCTCCATCTCATGTTTAAGGTCAACTATTTGAATACTAAACTCTGCTATGAGTCTGTCCTCCTAAACTCACAATTCTGGATACATCAATTTCTATGCTTCTCTAGGTAAACTATTTCTACAGTTTTACAATTCTAGAGCGTAGGTCATGGGAGACACCTAATTTATTTTATTAAGGGTGCTTCAAGGCAGTGTATAGGTCGAAAAGCAACAACAGCAAATTGTGATGTTGGAACCAAATAAAATATTGATTCTGTGTCTTGACATCACCATAAAGAATATATGTGATCATTTCAGATTACAGCTGTTCTGTAAGACACAGGTGATCATTTAATTGTAACTTTCCTCTTTGTCAAAATAGTTGCTGTTTTTATTATGGTATATTTGCAATCATTAAAATTATGAAGTTCATTTGTATCCATAAAAGAGACAAGTCATTTAGTTCAGGCGGGGATAAGTGGGATGCCACACTACAACTGATCTGGAACTGAATTCATCATGGTTAAAATCTTATAAGACGAGCAATAACTTTAGGGAAGCACACCACAGAAAACACAATCTTTTAAGGACCTAAGTAATGACTATTTTCACTGACAATGAATGGTAATATTTTGTTTTTCCTTTGTTTCCTGAATCTTATTTTATTTTTACTCAAGTGTTTTGTGCATACATGCATATAATTATATAACATCTTCCCCTAAAACTCAGTTTTATATTATTGTGAAAGGACATAATGCTCAGTTTGCTATTGGATATTGGATCAGCCTTATTGGCAAAGTCTTTGTTTCAAAGTCCTACATTTTCTTCTTAGAATCAACCATTTCCTTTTGTGTTGCTATAAACAAAATATTTCTCATGGGTGGCACAGAGTTCCTGTCCTGGGTTTAAAAGAACAAAGCCAGCAGTTCAAAACCATCAGGGTCTCCAAAGGAGAAAGGTGAGGTTTCTACTCTCGTAAAGAAGTGCAGTCTAAGACACCCAAATGGACCATCCAACCCCACCCTATCGGGTTGTTATGAGTCAAAATTAACTTGACAGCGGAGAGTTTGGTTTTGGTTTTATTCACAGAATGAGTGCCAGGATGGTACAAACAATTAGCAAGCATAGCTGCCAACCAAAAGTTAGACATCTCAGTTCATCTGAGATGGAAGAAAGACCCTACTTTTATTCCCTATTGTTAATTTTTATTTAGTGTTTTTAAATAATGCTCTCCTGCATATGAAATCCAAGAGAGGTAATACATAGAGACATTCACTAGATTAATGGTTCCCCAATCCTTCATTCCTTGGGAATATGGCAGGGGAGATTGGGGAGGAGGAGGGGGAGCTAAGTAACAATGAGGACAAGAATGGAGAAAATGTTCTAAAACTGATTGTGGTGATGATTTGACAACTCTTCTTGATGTAATTGAACTATTTATTGTATAATGTATGCAATATATACCAATAAAACTATTGGGGGAAGGCAAGGAAAGAAAAGGCCCAATTCTGACAGAGAGACCTTCTGATTGTAAACTTGGTACTATCGTCTTCTTCTTCCTGAATGGTTGCCTCTCTGTTATGTCCAGATTCTGCACAAGCACAGCAACATTCTCTAGAATTCCCATTCTCTGCAACATTATCCAGAGTTCATTACGATCCACACAGTCAAATGATGCTGCATCGACAATAAACAAAGGAAATATCTTTATGGCATTCTTTGTTTTCAGTCAAGATCCACCTGATAGCAGCAATGAGATCTTCCAATCCACTCTATTTTCTGGAAGCAGATTGAATTATGACTATCCTGTCAATATACCACTGGAGATGCTTTTTAAAGTTATCTTCAGAAAAATTTTACTTGCATGTGATATTATTAAAATTGTACAAGAATGCCACATTCTGGGGCTGACTTCTGGTGGTGTAAGTGGTTGAGTGTGGGACTGCGGACTATAGGCTTGGCGGTTCAAATCCAGCAGCAAGCATAGCCGCTCTCAGGGGTAGCTTTGGGTAGCTTCCATGACCACCAGAGGGCAGTGATGCCCCCCAAAATAATAATGTCACCTTCTGTTGAATCACCTTTCTTTGGATGAATACAAATATTAATTTCTTGCAGTCGATATAGGCCAAGTATCGTTCTGTCAAATTGCTAAGCATAGATGGATGAGTGGCCCCAGCACTGCATCCACTTGTTGAACCATCTTAGGTGATATTTGGTCAATTTCTGCAGGCTTGTTTTTTACCAGTACCTTTCATGTAATCTGGATATCTTCCTTCAGTACCATTGTCTCTTGATCATATACTATGTCCTCCTGAAATGATTGCTCGGTTGTCTTTGGTACAGTGACTCTAGGTAACCCTTCCAATTTCTTGTTCTGTTTCCTCCATTGTTCAGTATTTTGCCCATAAAAGTATTCATTATATGAACTCAAATCTTTCATTTCTATTGCAGTTATTTCAGTTTGAGAAAGGTGATGTAGTTCTTCGATTTTGTTTTCTTACCTCCAAGTCTTTACGCATTTTGTTAGAGTACTTGACTTTGTCTTCTCAAGACCCTCTTTGACATTTTCTGTGGGGCCTTTTGCTTCATCATGTATTTCATTCACTTGAGATCCTCTATTAAGAACAAGTTATAGAGTCTCTTCTGCTCCACTTTGGTCTTCTTTCCTATCTTTAAAAAAAAATCATTTTATTGGGGACTCATACAGCCAATTAAAATAATCTACATATAACCTCCTCCCTGGGGTCTGGACAACAGGGAAGTGACTGAAAGGAGACATTGGACAGTGTATGATATGACAAAACAATAATTTATAAATTATCAAGAGTTCATGAGGCAGGGAGTGACAGGGAATAATAAGGAGATAATACCAAGGGCTTAAGTAGAAAGCAAATGCTTTGAGAATGATGATGGCAACAAATGTACAAATGGGCTTTGCACACAATGGATGGATGTATGGGTTGTGATAAGAGTAAAATGAGCCCCGAATAAAGTGAAAAATGATTTAAAAAAGAAATTGATGACATACCAATAGACATGTTTTAGCAAGGTGATATAGCATTTGAAGCATTCACTAATCTATACAGTAAATTTGGAGCTAGTCATTTGGCCAACTGACTAGAAGAAATCCATATTTGTACCCAAACCCAATAGAATACTCAAATTATAGAACAATAAAATTAGTCTAACATGCAAAAAATTGCTGAAGATTATCCAACAACTGTTCACCACTACATTGCCAGAAAGCTGCCAGTTTCAAGCTATCTGCAGATTTGGACCATAGTAAGCATATTATCAACCTTTATGTACACTTCTGAGTAGTTTTTTAAAATGCCATGTACCAATTCATACTGCAGCCAATAAAGCATAGAAATTAATGTTTTTATAAAATGTTGTCAGTTTGTCTAACTTCCAATTTTGGATCTTCTGGTGGGTGTAAATTATTCTAAAGGGTTAGAAGTTTAACTGCTTTGGGCTGCTACATCCAAGGTTGAAAGGTCAGATTAACCAACTGTTGTATATGGAAATGATGGGGCTGTCTCTTCTATAAAAATTTATAACTTGGGGAAGAAAAACAATTTATAATTTTGGAAAATCCTTTAGGGGCTCTATATGTCTTATGTATCAGAATACACTTGATGGCAGTTAGTTTGGTTTGGTTTTAGAGTGAGTGTATAGCTTGTTTCACTGTGCTTTTAAGTTTCATCTACTCATATTTATTGAAACTCAGTCCCTTTGTTTAAGTGGATAGTCTACTTGTATATTTTCTTTTATGAAATTCCTATTGAAATATTTCATACAATTTTACATTAGCTTTATAGTTCAATGTTTATCACATATATTGGCTTTACAATTTTGAATATAGGTTCTTTATCATATGTACACAGAGTAAAAATATCCTCCATGCTATGTGTTACTTATTCCCACAGTCCTATCTTTTCATAGACAAATGTAATATAATTTAGTTTTCATATTTTATGTTTAGCATATTTTGTCTCCTTTATAAGAAATTTAGGGGGTGGATGCTGAGAAAAACAAACAAAAAGAAATTTAGAATTCTTTCTTTACCTCAGGGTCATAGTGATATGCTCTTTTATTTTCTTTATTGATTTAATTTTCCCATTTGAATTTATAATCTACCTGAAATTTATCTGTGTCTGTAGTGTTATAAAGGAAAAATCCATCATTCTCCCTATAAACATCCTATTGATTCCATCTTTTGCATTACCAGAAGCTTTTAAGGAGACTCAGCTAGCCATATAAAACATGGATCTATTTTCTAAAATATTTATTCGGATTTTGTGGGGGGAGGTTGTCAAATGATTCTGTCCTTTATCAAAGCTAAAATGTCTAGAATAGTAGTTCTCTATAATTGGTCTTGCTATTGCACACTGTAAGTCTTTTAATATTGAAAGATCTCAAAAATTCACTGCTCACTTATGGTCCTTTGTATATTAATTTAGATTTTAGAATAAACTGTTGAATTCCATGAATAATCCTTCTAGGATCTTTCTTGAGATTGCAAGAAAATTTCAGGTGATATTGAGGACAGTAGACCACGTTATAACATTGAGTCCTTTAATCCAAGCATTGTGTTAGTTTGTTTTTGTGCTTTTTCCCATAGGAAAAAACATACTATCTTCAAATAATGAGAATCTTATTTCATTTTTCTCCCTCTATTTCCCTTCATTTCTTTTCATTTTATCATTACAGTATTTATGAATAGGAAAAATGTTTTTTAAAAGTTACAGTGGAGTAATACTTGGCCATTTTTGATCCCAAAGAGTAAGTTTTCAATAATTTCTTATTAAATATGTTATATATTGTAGGTTTAGGAAAGGTGTTCTTAATTAAGATATGAAGTTTCTTTCTATTCCTCATTTGTTTAGTATTCTAATGATAAAACAGTGCTAGGGTTGATCAAATACAACTATTTAGATGACGATATTATTTTCTTCATCATCTTTAATGGGTAAATCACATTGATTGATCATTCACCATTGAAGTACATAGCTTACATACCATACAAATTGATTGATTAAGTACATTAAAAAGGATTGCACAGTCATCACTACAATCAATTTCAGAGAATCACCCTGGCTTCCGAGGGAAAAAATTCTTACTTGAGCTATATTGGTATACTAATATATCATCTTGTTTTACTAACATTGCATTTCGAAATCTCACATTATTACTCATGAGACAGATTTGTTTCCAAATTCTGCATCTTGTAATATCATTTCGTGTTTTGATATCATTCATGATTTATTGGCTTCATAAAAAACAATTGTGGAATACAACCTTTTTGGTATAAAATTTTCTGCTATGACCTGTACATCTTTAATCTGGACAATAAAAACTTTGGAAAAATACACAAATACTGATTTTTATGTACCTAATGAATCCCTGTGATGCAATTACATGCCAAAGCTCAAAGGAAAGTATTGTTGAGTGCTTTCATAGTTCAAGAAGAAAATATCATTTGTACAAGAGATTACTTTGAAATCAATTTTTTCCTTTATCTCCCAATTTTATTTTTAATCTTGGTTAATTGCAGAAAGAATGTTATGTGATTCTCTCTTCATGTCCCAGAATCTCTGGGGGCAACAGTAGCATTGCAGACATAGATGAGTCCGAGAAACATAGCACACAAAGATGTTACCCCAAAAGGGCTGGCCCCCAAATTCCTGAAGAATATGTGCTTTGCCAAGAAGCACCACAGGAAGGGCCTGAACAAACTGCAGGACAACACCCAGGCCATGTATGCTTATGAGGAAGTAATCAAGGCTCTTGTCAAGCTCAAGGCTAAATCCCCATGGGAGTCTTCAGCAAGCAAAGTCAACTAGCCCACATTGGCCATCCCAAGCTTGGGAAGTAGGCTTGGACACATGTTGTCAAGTGGCTGAGGCTATGCTGGTCAAAGTCCAAAGCCAAGGCTCAAAGTAAGTCCGACACTCCAACCTAGGACTGGACTCTACCTGATGCTCCTGAAAGTGCCTACCTTCCACCAGGCTCCACAGTTCAGTTCCTCATCTGAAGACAATAGGGAAGGGAGTGACTCCTGGTTGCCATCTGCATGGAACTGTGCTCTTTACACGAAGAAACATGTGGCATCCTCACCCCTGCACTTGCACACACAAATATATCATGTGGGGAAAATGACAACATTTTATTTTGAGGTTAAGAAATACAACTAAATACAATCTCCAAATCGATCTTAAATCCATTTCATATTAAGTTGGGAAAATAATTTGCAAATAATCAGATGCAAAAGACACCAATAAGGTAAAATTATAAATATAATATGTTTATTTAAAATAAGTCTTTATGGGGCTGAGGCCTGGTGGTGTAGTGGTTGTGCACAGTACTGCAGCCCACTAGACTAGAGGTTCAAATCCAGCAGCAAGGCTGGGCCTCCTACTCCCACCACCAGGGGGCAGTGATGCCCCCAAAAAGAAAAATAAAACAAGTCTTTATGAACATAGATAAGAAAAATTGTGGCAGAGGTAGTGAAAATAAAAGCATTTATAAATGACAAAGGCTATGTAAAAGAATGACATAAAGTTCAAATAAAAATTACAAACCTGAGAAACAATAATACGAATAGTGATAATATGGAGATAGGGGAATGTGAGGGAGGGAGTAGGGGAAGAGGGGACCAATTGCAATGACTGATGTGCATCTGCCTCCCCACACACCCTGGGAGAGCTGAACAACAGAAATGTGGGCAAAGTGAGACAGCAGACAGTGAAAATATGAAAATTAAAACAATTTATAAATTATCAAGGGTTCAATATGAGAGGGAGGGGAAAAATGAGATGCTGATACCAAGGACTCAAGCAGACAACTTTTTGGAAATGATGGAAACATATGTACAAATATGTTCGATACAAGTGATATATGGATTATTATAAGAGCTGTAAGAGCACCCATAAAATGATTTATTAAAATAAATACTAGACAAACTAATTGGGAAAACAGGATAAAAATAAGAGAGAAATAAAAAATAGAGATATATGGTAATACTCAACATTACTAGTAATTGTCAGCTGCGATAGAGTTAGTTACACTCAAGAAACCCAGAAAAAATATTGCCCAGATCTGCACCAATCTCAAAATTATTCATATGTCTGAGTCAATTGTTGTAGCCACTGTGTCAATCCTTCTCATTAAGGACATCCTTCTTTTTCTTTGCCTCTGTACTTTATCAAGGATGAAAGTCCTTCTTTTGCGACTGGTTTCTACTGATAATATGTCCAACTAAGTAAGACAAATTTGCCCCATCCTCGACTCTTGGCAACTCTCCAGCCAGCCATACCTCTTCTAAGACAGACTTTTGTGTCCTTTCGGTAGTAATTTCAATATTTGTTTGCAGCACCACCTTCAAATTCTTGGATTCTTCTTTGCTCTTACATTTCCAATGTCCAACTTTCACACGCATATGAGGCAAATCAATTATCATGACCTGGGGCAGATACACTTCAGCCCTCAAAGTAACATCGTTGCTTATCAACACTCTAAGGAGGTTTTGTGCAGCGGTTTACCCAATGTAACTAACTCATTGTTTGATCTCCTTACTGCTGCTTCTGTGGACATTGATTGTGTATACAAGCAAGACAAAGGCCTCAAACACTTCAACTATCTATCCATTTATCATGACACTACCAATTGTTCTAGTGAAGAAGAGCTTGGTCTTCTTTACACGGAGATAGAATCCATGCTTCAGGCCGCAGTATTCTAAGCCCTCTTCCTTTTCAGCAAGCAAGGTTGTGCCATTTGTGTATTGTAAGTTACTATGAAGCCTTCCTTAATTCTGTGCTGTATTATTCTTCATATGATCTAGTTTTGCTGATAATTTTCTCAGCATACAGATTGAATAAGTAGGGTAAGCAGATACAAGGCTGCCCACGCCTTTCTTGACTTTAAACCATGCAGTATTCTCTCGGTCAGGTAGAACAACTGCCTCATGTCTAAGTTCCAAATGAGCACAAGGAAGTGTTTGGGTACTCCAATCCGTCTAGTGGGCTAACCACCACAGTAAAATGGTATAGTGAATAAAACACACATAAACATCTTCTTGGTATTCTCTGTCATGATTCCTCTGACATCAGCAATATCCTCTGTTCCACCCCTTGTTCTGAATCAGGCTTGAACTTCTAGAAGTTCTCGGTAAATGTAATACCAAAGTTGTTAGATGATTCTGCAGAATTTTACTTGAGTGTGATAGCAATGATAATGTGTGAATATTTTTGTTGGGTTACCTTTCTTTGGAATGGGTAATAATATGAATATTTTCCAGTCAGTTGGCCAAGTCGTTGTCTTTTAAATACCCTGGCATGAACTAGTAAGTGCTTTCAGTGTTACATCAGCTTGTTGAAACATTTCAATTGGAATTCCCAGATCCTTGTTTTCAGCTAATGCTTTCAGTGCAGCTTGAACTTCTTACTTGCATGCCTGTTTCTTGCTCCTAGTCTACCTCCTGAAATTGTGTGATATCAGTTCTTTTTTGGTTCAGTGACTCGGCATTCTTTCTGTCTTGATGATTCCTGCACCATTCAATATTTTGGTTACACAATGTTTTAATATTACAATTTGAGGATTGAATTTTTAATTGAGTTCCTTTATGTTTAAGGTATTTTGAAAATGTTACTGATTTTTTATTTTCTAATTCTAGGACTGTGAACATTCCAGTACAATATTTTACTTTGTCTTTCTGAGCTCCCTTTGAGATTTTCTGTTCAGCTCTTTTACGTCATCATTTCTTTCATTTTCATTAGTTAATCTATTATTAAAAGTAAATTTCAGAGTACCTTCTGATTGCATTTTGATGTTTTTTCCATATCATTTTTGACCATTTTGAGAAGCCATAATCCTGACATCATGCAATTCAATAATTTAACCATATCAAGAAGTATTATACAATTGCTACTGTAATTCGTTTCAAAACATTTTATTTTCCTAGTTCATTGAAGCAAATCTGTTCTTTAGATGGTCTCAAAATTGAAGTGGGACAAATTGAAGACCACGTTTTGGCTCAATTGTTTTTAATTTCCTTTAGCTTTAACCTATGAGCAGTTGATATTTTTTCCCAAATCAGCCCCTCCTGGATTTAGTTGCTGATAGATAGTTTCTTTATTGTCTTTTCCCACAGATGTTTTCACTTTGATTTCTGTATGTTCCATCTGTAGAAGTCCATATATACAGTCACTGTTTATATGTTTAAAAAAAGATACTTGCTATGAACAAGTCATTGGTCTTGTAAAACTCTATCATGTATTCTCCAGATTTATTTTACCACCAACACATTTTATAACTACAGTCCTTCCTCTTTGTTTCCCTCTTTTGCATTCCAATTTCAGCTGGAAATTGGTCAGACATGCAATCCTTGGTAACTAGAGAAGTAAAATTAAATAAAGCAGTCACTGAAACTATTTTGCTAAAATGGAATATTTTATATAGTCCTTTCTCATAATTCTTTCAAAATACACAATAAGACATTTTCCCTCTTCTTATCCTTGAGGGTTGATTACCTTTGTCTATTTTTATTGTTGTAGATAGTCTTTTTCCTTTGTCCAAATTGAGTGACATTTCCTGAGTAGGCTTTGAGTAAAGATAGTTAAATACATTTTGCTTGGTCTTTGGCTGCAGCCTACCTTGCAAGTGGGATGTCCCTTGATGGAATTGGTCCATGTACTGTGCAAGTGAAGTGACTACGGCCTGCTGTGCAAAGGAAGTGTCAGCAACCTACTGAGAAAGGATTGGTCAGGTCATAGCACTGAGCAACAGTGATGCCTTAAAGTTGATATGGGATATATATATAAAAGCAGCTCCACAGAGGTTTTTCTCACAGAAAGAAACAAGAAAGGAAACAGCAAAAGAAGTAGAAGAACTGAAAAGAGAAGAAGTGAGAGTCAATGCGTGTGATTCTGAAGACAGGAACTGGTTTCAATGCGGTCCAGGAGCACATTTACAATAGGCCTAAAATGGACCCTGTGACAGGGTCTGGGATGACAGAAGCAAGGCCAAAGAAGTCTGCTTTTAGGGCTGAAATAGGCTTGCATGGCTGTGACAGTGTGTGCATGGCAGAGACAGTGTGTGCAAGGCAGAGAGAGTGTGAGCATGGCAGATAGAGTGTGTACATGACAGAGATAGTGTGTTCATTACAGAGACAGTGTGTGCATATCTGAGACAGCATGTGCATGGCTGAGACAGTGTCTGCCTGGCAAAGACAGTGTGTGCATGGCTAAGACAGTGTCTGTATGACAGAGACAGTGTGTACATGGATGAGATATTGTGTGCCTGACAGAGATAGCATGTGAATAGCAGAGATAGTGTGTGCATGTCTGAGACAGTGTGTTCATGTCTGAGACAGTGTGTTCATGGCAGGGACAGTGTGTGCATGGCAGAGACAGTGTGAGTATGGCAGAGACAGTGTGTACTTGGCGGAGACAACATGTGCATGGCAGAGATAGTGTGTTCATGGAATACAGAGTGTGTGCATTTCTGAGAGTGTATGCATGGCAGAGACAGTGTATGCATGGCAGAGATATTGTGTGCATGGCAGTAACAGCATGTGCCTGTCTAAGACAGTGTAATCATGATAGAGACAGAGTGTGCATGGCAGAGACATTGTGTGCATGGCAGTGAAGGTATGTGCATGTCTGAAACAATGTATTCATAGCAGAGACAGCATGTGCATTAGAGAGAGAGTATGTGCTTGGCAGAGCCATTGTGTGCATGGCAGTGACAGCGTGTGCATGTCTAAGACAATGTAATCATGACAGAGACAATGTGTGTGCATGGCAGTGACAGTGCATGCATGTATGAGAGTGTATTCATGGCAGAGACAGTACAGTGTATTTGTGGCAGAGGCAGCGTGTGCATGGCAGAGACAGTGTGTGTGTGGCTGAAACCAGGACCTGCTCAGCTTGCAAGACTGAGAGATGCCGAGAGAGCTTCCTTGACTTAAAAGGGAGACGTTATATATGTTTTCCATATATATTCTTTTTCTTAATTTCAAGATGATTTTACTGGGGCTCCAGCAGCTCTTATAACATCCCATACATCAACCATATTAAGCACATCAGGAGATATGTTGCCATTTTCATTTCCAAAACATTTTCGACTTGAGCCCTTTGGTATAAACTCCTCTTTCACCCCTCCCTTCTCCATCCTCCCACCCTCTTGAATCCTTGATCAATTATTTATTGTCATTGTGATTTCACATCTTACTTACACTGTCCATTGACTCTCTTCACTCACATTTCTGTCATTTTCCCCTTCAGTGGGTGGACTATATATCCAATCTTGTGATGGGTTCCCCTTTCTCCCTCTTTCCCTTTCCTAACCTCCCCACCCCCACCCTCAAGATATAGATTCTTCAACTTCTATTCCTGAGGGTTTATCTGCCCTGAATTCCGTGTGTCCAGAGCTCTTATCTGTGCCAGTGTGTGCTCTAGTCTATCCAGATTTGTAAGCTAGAACTGAATCCTGTAGTGGTAGGGGAGGAAGCATTCAGGAACAAGAGCAACGATGTGTGTTGCTTCATGGTGATCTATATTCTTAGTGCTAGCCTGATAATTCTGATCCTGAGTTTCATCTGGATACTTCCTTAATAAATCTAACTATTAGTGTAATCTGTCAGTTCTGTTTGGCTTTGGAAATAGATTATTGAATCCAGAAAACAACTACCACTGATGGACGGTTGGTGTCAGAATTTATAAAACTGTCTATCTGACGTGTCCTCCATAGGAATCACCTTTGCACTGGGAACTCATTAGCCCCAACTCTGAAGTGCCCAGTTTTGAATCCACTGCTCTTCAGTGACTTATGAGTCTAGTGATCTAACAGTACATTGGCTAAATATTTGGCAGCTAACTGGAAGGTTGGTGTTTCAAACACATTTTGGGCTTCAGAATACAAAGAGCAGATGATTTGTTCACACGACAATTACAGCTGAGCAAACCCTATGGGGCAAGTCTGCTCCCTCACATGTGCTTACCATGAGTTGAAATGAGCTCAACGGGACCAGACATAATATGATGATTGCGTGTTCCATCCTTTTAGCTCACATGTATTCCCTACTATTTTAAAGTGTGCTCACCTTTGCCTGATAACCTTGTATTTCCCAAGGCAGAGTTACCATATCAGATAACTATATAGAGCACAAAGATGTCTGTGGTACTTTTGGGGGAAATATCTATCCTTTCAAGGGGAATTTATATTCTAAGTTTTTAAGTCCACATGGATTAAATTGAATAATGTGGAGCGAGTCTGCACTGTCAACTTCTAGGTTCCTGCCTCTGGTATTAAAAAATAAGTGGTAAAATATGTTGCCAGTGAGAGTGAGTTCCAGCAGAGCCCAAACAGAGCATTACCCATTGAGTTGTTCACAACATGATCAGAAGCTTGGACCCACCACCAGGCACTCCATGGAAGAACAAGGACGCTTTCTACCTTCATAATGTGATAAAGGGCTCAGAAAGCCAAAGGGGGGTTGATGCTCTCACTGTGAGTCGGAATCCACCTGACGGCAATGATTTTATTTTTCAGCATATGCACCACTTGAATTGAAATATTTACTCTCATGTTCTTTAAAATATCATACATTCAGAAGTTGTATATGCATCAATGAACAATGGAATGTCTAAATAAAATGATTCATTTATATGCTGAAGCATAGTGATATGTTTAAAAAATGAGAAGCCTGTTTGTACCAAGCTTGGTTGTTGAAGGAGCCAAAGACTTGAAGCATTTACTGCTGAGATTGCCCTTCAGCCTGAAAAAACAAGTAACACTGCAGCCGGACCAATAAGCAGCCTCTTGACCAGGTTTGAAGATACCTCAAGATGTATCATGGAGAGAACTCATCTGAAGAGATTCAAAGATAATAAAAAAGCTTTAAACACAACCTTGTTTAAAATAAATTCATGCATGTATGAACTGGAATCCTCGTGGTAATATGCTTTGACTTAGCCTTGCAGATATAGTCTATGCAGTTTATGTATTGTTTACTCATGTATGCTCATATGTAGTCATTTTTTCTCTTCTTTTATATATATTCAAAATATATACATTTGAAAAACATATATATCATGTATCTGGTATATGCATATTATATATTAATGTAATCTGTACTGTATTTATATGTGTGTATGTATATTTATGTGTTACCACTCTTTGTCCCAAACTGTGGATGTGTCATTGGTGAATATACTAATGTTAGGTCATTGTCTTCTGCTGTTAATTCTTTGGGGGGTGGAATCGGTTGTTAGTGTTTCTTGTGAGAGAACCCTTGTGGCGCAGGTGTTATGACTTGCTATCTGCAAGTTTGAAGCAACAGCTACTCCATGAGAGAAAGATCAGGCTTTCTGCTCCTATAAAGACAGGAGAGTACAACAGACCAGCATTGCAAAACCCATGAAGTCCCTGAGGAATCCTTAAAGTAGACTTCTGACTCAGGGGGGATTGGACTGGGGTGGGCAGTGCTTGCCACATCTTCTAAACTATTTGGGTCTTCACAAGGGGGCCAAAAGGAAGTACAAAAGTGTAAGGGGGAGGGATGCAGCACAAGTCTGGTCCATGCTTAACTGCAGAAAAATCAATGGGGTCTATAGAAGGCAGGCCCCTCAGTCATGAACTAAAGACTAAATGGGTATAAATGCTGTTATAAGGTCAGGTAAGTGGATCCCAAGATATGGGTCCCTGAAAGAATAGGCGATTAGACTGGCGTACAGCAGACCAATTGACTTCTGATTGTTGATCTTGTATCCTGCCACTCTGCCATTCTCCTCTATTGTTTCCAGCAATCCCTTTGTGGAGCTTTTGGGGTTTTCCATATATATAATCAAATCATCTGCAAATAATGATAATTTCACCTCTTCCTTCCCCAGCCGTATAACTTCTATGTCTTTTCTTCGCCTTATGCTGTTAGCTAAAACCTCCAGTACAATATTGAACAATAGAGGGGACAATGGACATACTTGTCCAGTCCCTTTTTTCAGTGGGATTGTGTTTGTCTTTTCTCCATTGACTATCACATTGGCTTTTGGTTTTTCATATATAGCTTATATTGTCTTGAGGAATTTTCCTTCTATTCCCATCTTCTTGAGTCTCTTAAACATGAATTGGTGTTGAATATTATCAAATGTTTTTGCGGCATCGATGGATATGACCAAATTATTCTTATATTTTTTCCTGTCAATATGGTGAATGATACTAATTGTCTTTCGTATGTTGAACCACCCCTGCATTCCAGGTATGAACCCCACTTGGTCAGGGTGAATTATTTGTTTTATATACTTTTGTATTCTATTGGCCAGTATTTTATTAAGGATTTTCACATCAATATTCATTAGGGATATTGGTCTGTAATTCTCAATTCTTGTGGGATCCTTGCCTTGTTTGGGTATCAGTGTTACATTGGCTTCATAGAAGAAGTTTGGGAGTTTGCCATCTTTTTCTATGCTTTGGAAGAGCTTGTGTAGGGTTGGTGTCAATTCTTCCCTGAATGCTTGGTAGAATTCTCCTGTGTAGCCATCTGGTCCAGGTGATTTCTTTGTTGGTAGCCCCTTGATAACCTTGTCTATTTCTTCTATTGCTATGGGTCTGTTAAGATTCTTGACATCCATTGGAGACAATCTAGGAAGAGGCTGCTTTTCCAAGAATTTGCCCATGTCTTCCAAGTTGTTGAATTCATTGGAGTAAAGATCTTTGTAGTACTGAGTGACTATCCTTTTGATTTCATTAGGATCAGTTGTGATAGCCCTTCTTTCATCCCTTATTCTTGGTATTGCAATTTTCTCTCTCCTTTCTTTGGTTAAGTCTGCCAATGGTTTATCAATTTTGTTAATTCTTTCAAAGAACCAACTTTTAGCAGCGTTAATTTTTTCCATTGTTTTCTTATTTTCCCTCTCCTGAATCTCAGCCCTGATTTTTAATATTTCTTTTCTTTTGCTATTAGTGGGATTATCCTGCTGACTCTGCTCTAGTTGTTGTAAATTCTGTGTCAACGTGTCAGTTGTGAGACGCTCTTCCTTTTTCAGGTGTGCCTGTATTGCAATGAAACTTCCTCTTAAGACTGCCTTTGCTGTGTCCCATAAGTTTTGGTATGTCGTGCTTCCCTTCTCATTGGTTTCTAGAAATTTTTTAATTCCTCTCTGATCTGGGCCAGCACACATTCCTTGTGCAATAGAGAATTATTCATTCTCCAACTATTTTCTCTAGTTCTCCTTACTTTCCTTTTGTTGATTTCCAACTTTATGGCAGAGTGGTCTGAGAGTGAGTTCTGTATGCTATCAATATACTTAAATTTATGTAGATTCTCCTTATGTCCCAGTACATGGTCTATCTTCGAAAACTTCCATGTGGGGCTGAGAAGAATGTGAAATGCTTTTCCTTTGGATGAAAGACCCTGTAGATATCTACCAAGTCAAACTGTCTAATTGTAGTATTTAGATCTCTCGCCTCCTTGCTGAGTTTCTTTCCCTGTGATCTGTCCTTCTCAGAGAGTGGTGTGTTGAAGTCACCCACTATAATTGTTGAGGTTGTAATTTCTTTTTTCATCATATGAAGTGTCTGGTTTACATATTCTGCAGATCTCTCATTCGGGGAATATATATTTAAGATGCTTATTGGATCATTGTCTACCTTTCCCTTAAGCATTATATAGTGTCCTTCTTTGTCTCTTATTATGGTTTGCACTTTGAGGTCAATTTTATCTGATATTAGGATTGCTACTCCAGCTTTTATGGAATTGCTGTTTGCTTGGTATATTTTTCTTCAGCCTTTGATTCTCAATATATTTTTTTCTGTGATCTTAAGATGTGTATCCTGTAGACAGCAGATTGAGGGGGTGTATTTTCTAAGCCAGACTATTAATTTCTGTCTCTTAAGGCCTGAGTTCAATCCATTAATATTTAGGGTTATTACATCTATCTGTGCACTCTGTGTTGTCATTTTATCACTCTTGGATTGGATGTTTTTCTATTTCCATGGGTTGTGTCAATATCTGTTAGTGGTTCATTCTTGCCTTTCTTCCATCTCTGAGCCATCTCTTGAGGGCTGTTATCCCTTTGACTGTTTCTGTGTAGATTCATTCTGCATGTGTTAGGTTGTTGTTGTTCTTCTTCTCCCAGTGGGTCTGTGAGAATCTTTTGTAGGGCTGGGTTCCTTTTGGCATATTCTCTGAGATTTTCCTTGTCTGGAAAGACTCTTACTTCTCCATCAATTTTGATAGATAATTTGGCTGGATAGAGTATTCTTGGGTTTGCATCATGTTCCTGCAATTTTCGGAATATGCTGCTCCACTCTCTCCTCTTCGTCATAGTTTCCATTGATAGGTCTGAGCATATTCTTATCTGTTTGCCTTTATATGTGATTGCCCTTTTTTCCCTAGCTGCTCTCATAATTTTCTCTTTTTCATCATAATTGGATAGTTTAACAACTATATGGCTTGGGGTTTTCTTCTTGGGGTTTAGTCTAGCTGGTGTTCTTTCTGCCTCCTTTATGGTTATATGGTTTTCATTCATT